>OX030949.1:44231867-44456867 GCA_943735915.1 Pherbina coryleti
AGCTATGTTTGTTAAGTTATTTAATCAGTTAAATCTGCTTTTGCAGAAATCGCCATTTTAGTAACAGAAAAAATAATTTTTCACCAAAAATACCTACATATTTTACAATTTTAACGGGAAAAAATTAAAATTTTTCTCCAAAAAGACATCAACATAGAGGTTATTTTCAAAGTATTAGACTTGCAGCAATAAATAATAAAAAACTGTTAAACAATAAACAATTTCGGAAAAAACATCAGGGTGACGTTCAATACATTTTGTTGCGCTTCATCAAATAATTTAAATCAAATTGAAAGTTTAACAAAAAAAAAGCTCAAGCTTGTGTTAGATAACACGGACGCATAGGTCAGACGTAGAATACGTTAGTCATTAACAGCCTTATTCAATAGATTTCCTTAAACAACCTTTAAACGCTTGTTTAGTTACGCACTGTTTAAGGCTTTACGCAGCTTCTATGCAACCTTGCTAACATTGTTATTCATAAACATTTTTTCATTTTCTGCTTATGATTGTAAGGTTTGTGTCTGAACTATAGAAAATCTCTACAAAAATTAAGGATTCCTATGGATTTACAATGGCCGCCGCATAAAACAATGCTGCAAAGGGCGCATATGGAGCATGTCTTTGATATTAAAAGAAAAGATGGTTGTATTTACGTAACCTTTAAACGCCAATTTCGGCGTTTAAGTTACGCAGCTCTTAAACAACTACGAAAAATGTTTATGAATAACGTTGTTTAAAGCCCGTTTAAAGTTACGCTGCCTCTAAAATGTGTTTATGAATAAGGCTGTAAGACATTGAGGATGCCTTAAAGACGTGGCCAACTGGGTAAGCACAATTTTGTTTCTCTGCTTCGCTTATCAATGTTGTGTATGTACACATCGTTCGCTACTTGGTCATTATACTTCTTCTCTTTCTCACACTGGTTCTGTGATGAACACACAGATAATCGTACTGCTCTTACACATGATGTTATAATACATAAAATACAAAGCATATGAAAATTAATACAAAATTTGAAGGAGTTAAATTTTCATTTACTTATAGAATCAAAAAAATTATATGTAGCAATATGATTATTTAAATACAAATAAAAAGAAGACATATTAGATATGTTACGACCATACTTGAATTTTCTTCAATGCATGCATAAAGTATTAAAAACTTATAATGAAAGTGACAAACATTTTCTCAAAATTTTGTGCTCCAGATTAACACCCCCGTAAAACGTATTCTACGTTAAAAGACACAGTAGTTTCGACTATGTCGTAACACAAGACATAGAATTATTCAATTCGCTTTTCATGACATCTTTTTTAAAAACTATTTAGCAAAATATTTATTCCATACACCTGAGCATATGACCTTTAAAAGAGTGCCGGAGAGGGTTAATATGTATGACCGACCCCCATTACTTTTGCAAAAGAAACATTTTTGCCTTTGACACCTATTCCCTCCGACCACTCCTTAGGGGGGCTCCCATACAAATATTATGGTTTTTGTATATTTATTCCATACACCTGAGCATATGACCTTTAAGAGAGAGCCGGAAAGGGTTCATAGGTATGACTGACCCCCATTACTTTTGCAAAAGGAATATTTTTGCCTTTGACACCTATTTCCTCCGACCACTCCTTAGGGGGCTCCTATACAAATTTTATGGTTTTTGTATATTTATGCCATACACCTGAGCATATGACCTTTAAGAGAGTGCCAGAGAGGGTTAATATGTATTATCGACCTCCATTATTTTTCCAAAAAGAACATTTTTGCCTTTGACACCTATTCTCTACGACCACTCCTTAGGGGGGCTCCCTTACAAATATTATTGTTTTTGTATATTTATTCCATACACCTCAGCATATGACCTTTAAGAGAGAGCCGGAAAGGGTTCACAGGTATGACTGACCCCCATTACTTTTGCAAAAGGAACATTTTTGCCCTTGACACCTATTCCCTCCGACCACTCCTTAGGGGGGCTCCCATACAAATTTTATGGTTTTGTCGATAAAACCGGAAACTGTCGATAAATAGGTAGCAAGTTTAAGCAAACAAAAACATCAAATGTTGGCTTTATATTTCATGTAATTGTGTAAAATTTATATAAGTTAGAGAGTTCTAACATGAATTTTTGCCGCATTGAGGATCAATCAGACCAACAAGTGCTAACATCACCATTGTACGATCAGTACTTTAGGCCCACCAAAGGCTCAAAAAGTTATATAAATACCGACACCTAATCACTATCAACCACCCTACTTACCTCCGAGAATGACGTATTCTACGTCAAAACAAGTTTATTCATTTACAAAAAAAAAAGTAAATATCAAGCATATAATTCAGCTATACATAAACTTTTCATCTAATTTTTTTTCTGTATTTTTCACAAAAATTAAAAAAGTCAATAGCTAGTTGAATTTGTATTGAAAGACTTCACGTTTTACAATATAACTTCTGAACCCTTTAAAACCACATCTTCATTTTATATCATTGCATAGGTATAACCTAAGGTAAAAACGTAAAAAATTAAAATTATAAAAAAGAAAAAAATTATAGCACGTCTTGCTGGCATGGTATTGAACTTAAACAAATTAAGAATGAGTCAAATTTTTGCAATATTTTCAAAAATTTTGTACTTTTCCTCAAAATAGATGAAATAACTTTTGCAATGATACTATATTACCGGTAATCGGTCCTAAGTTGATTGAGCTACGTTGTCTCCAAATAGACCCTATTTTGGTCGCGAACAATTATTCTAAAAATTTATAACTTTCAAATCAAAAACCCAATGCAAGAAAAATATTTGAGAGAAATCGGAGATGGTCAGTGCAACTGATCACTTCAATGGGCGATATCAGCTAGTAAAAACAAAAAGCAAAAATCAGGTCAAAGTCATAAATAGGTACCATTCTTTTTGCTTTCGTTTATATTCTTCATTTTGTTCCTTATCTAGCTTTATTTTTTCCCGATATCTTCGTGCTCTTAAGCAGGCGTTAACTTTGCTATTTTACTCTTAAATATACAAAAACGAAATACAAAATGAATACTTCAGCCGGTGGTGTGACATATCTTAAAAGTGACGTTCAATACATTTGCCACTTTTTAGTTTTTTTTTCTTAGGAATCTTATTTTGCAAAAATACGAAAATAAAGATATTAATCAAAACCTATGAAACAATGATTTAAAACTTGGATTTTTTTGATTTACTATTTTTGCTTTAATAAAACTCCGCGTGACGTTCAATACATTTTACACGTACTTATCATGATGAACTGAGAAAACACAAAAAATTTACTTTAATATTATTTAATCGTCTTAATTTTTAGAATTTCGTGAGAATTAATCTCGGCACTTTCTTAATATAACCTTGTCATCTATACAACACCTAAATTAAAACTAACGAATCGTAAAAAAAAGTGACGTTCAATACAATGCGCGGGTACTAAATGTAAATCGAAAGCCAAATTCGCGATGACAATGTTTTGAGAATAACAACAAAATAAAACATAAAAAAATGTTTTCATTACAAAACAGTTATTATTTGTCAAATGTTTGCATTATTTTCAACTTTTTTTCACGTTATTCATCAAAAAGTGTAACTGGGGACACATGTTTTTGTATTAAGCGAGTACGAGAGAGCAATATAACATTCTTCAAAACAATTTTAGGATTCTGAAAAATATATTTTGTCAATAAATATTCTTCAGTGATCACTCTCTCATGTTTTATTTGTTTTTTTCTTTTTGTTTTTACCTAAAAACAGAGTTAAAAGAGCGGGTACAAAAAAAGAGCATTTTGTATGCAATTGACCCATATAAAATTCAATAATTTTTTAAGTGCAAAATTCTGTGAAGTCTTGACAAAAACAATAAAGCAGCCCTACCTTTGGTCCAGCCTACAATTTGTTCAAAACATTCTCAATTTTGCAACTGATCATTTTAGAATATCAAGCCATTTTCTAATGACAAGTATTTTCATGACAGATGATATCCAAATTTATTATAAGTTGTCATTCCGCTCACAGGTATTTTTAATACAAAAGACATACATATTTCGTCGCCAACAAGAGTCAGTTTCTTGCCTGCTAATACTACAAAATTGTTCACATTCATCCCAACAGCATCTACTCTTACAAATGTCAGCAAAAAAAAAAAAAAAACACAAAAAACATTAAAATTCTTCAGTGCGAAAAAAATCGAAGGTAAAATAAATGCGAAAATGAAGTTGAAGTTTATTCGGCCATTTTGGTGAAATATAACAACATTAATTTTAACACAACATTAAATTCGATTCGGTTTCATTTGGGGTGCCTTCCAGCAAGGCGCGAAGGAGAAGATGGAGCCGGTCCTTATTGGATCGCCTTAACTAAGTACCTATGAATGCGGTGTATAGAGGTGTGAAGTGGTTGTTCAATAGGTTTTGTGAAGTAGGCTTTAAAGGGGGAGGCTGATTCAAAGGACGGACATCACCTGTCGAATAACGTTGCGCAGCGGGCTAGATGTACGGCAAAAGTCAGCCACTGACACTCGAAGGCATAAATTTAAAGCAATAAAAATGGAGAGTGTCTGAGATAAAAATCAGCAGCAGCAACGCTGCAAGTAAGAAAAACAGAAAAAAAACAACAACAAAAATACAGAACGAGCGAACTCTGAAACGAGAAATGGACAGAAGGAATCAACATTAAATGGAATTTATTCCAATGAGTTTTTAATGCACTCACACAAATTAATTCACACGCAAACACACACAAACACACACAGACACACATGCACCTACCTCTCTAGTAACAGATGAAAACAAATCTTTTTAAATTTAAACAACAAACCGTAACGAAAGTCTTGCCGCATCCGCTGCTGTATTGTAGCAGTTTTTCTGTATTTGTGTGCGTGTTCATCTCTACGTCAGTTCGTCCTTCCATTTGTTGGTCTGCCAGCCCATTTTAAATTGTGCAGCGGTCGTTGAAACTTTCTCATCAACAGATCAGCATTTGCAGGCAGCAGCCGCTGCGAAATATTCCTCCAGGAATGTTCTGCTCTGCTCATCGTCTGCCATCATCATCGCCGTGGGGGGAATGTTATTTATTTGCAAATTATTATTAAAACTTCCCGAAATACTTATGTAGCTCTGAAATACTTAAGAGAAGCTATAAATCAGCACACCGGTGGTTTGTTCCAAGCTGTTGAATTTGGCGCATATGCTGAATGTTAGCTGCTGCTTGTTGCCTTCAGCGCCACTTCTTGGTCGCCCATTAACGTCATTTGTGCTTTAAATGATTATCGAAATTTGCAAATTAATTTCAACGTTTATTTATAAGTTTTGATTGGTGAAATAAGCTTCGTTTAGCTGGCGTTTATTCTCGAACTCTAAATTGTTTTATACCAGCAAACCCGGCCCCGCCGTTGTCCGGGAGTATCTTTAAATGTTTGAAAATTATGTTAAAAGTAATCGCAACTTCAGAAAAAATTAAACTGCAATTGTGCTTCCAATTTCATATTTTGTTTTTTTTTTTAACACAAAACATACAAGAATAAAAAAAATCCTAATATTAATATCACATGAATAAAAAAGGAATGTTACTTGTTGAACACATATTAATTCGAAGCTTCCAATCATATCTACAGATTTTCATTACAGATCCAATTACCTTAACTTCCCATGCATAATTTTTTTTGTTGTAAGTAAAATCTTCATAAAAAATTGAAAAATTGCTCATTTCCTTTATTATGCGCCTAGGACCAATATGCACCTTCTCGGCCCAAAATTACTTCCTGGACACAGAAACTTTGATGCTGTGCAATTCAGGCCCGTGTGCAGGGGGGTTTTGGGGTTCAAACCCCCCTACACCCCCAGGAGGGTTTCGAACTATACTTTTCGAACTTTACAAACTCATCGTTGTAATACCGAGACTAATCCCTTCATTCTGTATCACGAAAAAGCACAACAATGAGAGACAAGACACGATAAGCAATAAATTTTTGAATGCAAGAAAGTATTGCTGATCATTTCTTTTTTGTCGTTCGTACCTCGTTTCGTGATAGTAAATGATGGGGTAATTCATTTGAAGATTTTTATCGAATTTCAACCTACCTACCATACCCAGACTTATTCGTCACTCACATTGAAGATCGTTTTCTTAAGCACCGTGGAATACTATCGAATTTTAGATGTCTTTTTCCATAAAAATTTCAACCCTAGATGAAAAAGCCTGCAACCTATTTTTTGAGAAATACTCCACAATTTTGCAAGACAATTCTTTCGAAGTATGGATCAATGAAGTAAAACTTTGGCGAAGACGGATTTTTGATAAAAATATCAACAGCCCTATCGAAGCTCTTGACATCTGCAATACAACTGCTTTTCCCAAATGTTCACCAAATCTGGCTGGTAATGGCTGCTATACCAGTAACGACATCATCGAACGAACGCTATTTTTCCACATTACGCCGGTTAAAATATTACTTGCGTTCTACTATGAGCGAAAATCGGCTGAACGGATTGGCTGCACTTAATTTTCATCAGAACGTTGAAGTTCGTGTAGATACAGTATTTGGACGACCCCGACGCATTAATTTATTGATGGAATAGTTTTGTATAGAGTATTTCTATTTACTCAGAATACTTTAAAATAATCTGAAAATGTATAACTGAAATCTTATAGTTTAATATCCAATATATGTGACCCGGTCTATGAAAAGGTGGCTTATGACTCAAAAACAAAATATCGAGAAATCAGCTGTTAAAGATAAACAATGCATTTCGTCAGTTTCTCGGTAGTTGTTCTCCTTCCTTCCCATTGTCCAGTGTCTCTCGTTGTTCAAGGGCACCAAGTGAGATGCAGTGTTGCTTTTGCTCCAAAAATTATGTTAGTTAATTGCTTCAAGTTGCTACTTTCGGATTATCGTATCGGTAATATTGAAGTGAGTTTGAGAATGTTATCAGCTATCATCACTATCGAGTCGGCATTTTTTCGTTATCTCGTTGGTGTAATTGTTTCGGTTGGTCTTTTCCGTTATGAACTAATGAATAATGTCTGTCGATGAAGAATTTAGCGAGGTTTTTCAAAAATATTTTGATGAAAATGAAGAGAATGATGATGATTCTTCGATGATGTTGGTATCAATTACGATGAGGAACTACAATCATTATTTCAAGCTGAAGATCAAATGGAAGTGGAACAAAGTTTTTTCCAAAGAAACTTAAAAGGTTTCAACAAGGATGGCGACGAAGAAAACTACTACACATTGCTAAACAAATATTTTTTGTGCAAAATAGCTTGTTTTTTTGGTAAATTCATTTTTGTAGCGTTCAATCCATTTTTTTTTTCATTTTCAATTCCATGTATTATCTTGATTCTCGATTTTCAATAAAATTGTGTTTTTTTTCATTTGTGCTCTTCTTTCTCTACATTTTTAGTACACTTCTAAGCAAGTTAGGACTTTCTGCTTTTCATCATGTGTAGGAGCGTCTCATAAACTATCCGAACCAAAATTAAAGTGAAAAATAAGTTTTTGAGTCATAAGCCACCTTTTCATAGACCAGGTCACATATAATATTTTCTGTACATTAATTTTTTGATAGTTTTCTTTGTACTTAGAATTCTTTATTTTTTAGTCAAGACCCCCCCAGGACCAAATCCTACGCACGGGCCTGGTGCAATTTGAACAAAAACTAAGTTATTTTTTAAAAAATCTATTGCCGCGTTTTTTCGAGTTTGTTCTTTGTCACGTTTTTTCAAAAATCTTATTTTAGTCCTTATTTTATATTATTACCGAATTTGGTATCAAAGAGAAAAAAAGACACCAAACTCGGTGAAATGGAATTTTAAACAATTTTTCAAAGGGAGGTAGGGTAGGAGGGGGATCACTTCACACTTTTTTTTAATTGGTCGGCATTTTAAAGCTGTTAAACACAGAGAACGAAAATAAACGAAACGATATCCGAACCGAATTCTCATAGGGTGATACAAAAACGTTATTTTTCATTCGTTTCGTTCGCCCTCACGAAACTTTTCAGTGGAGAAGAGAACTAACATAATTTTTGTAATTTTTGCTAACGTGTCAGGATAGAAAACAAAACTAAAGAAAACGTCAGAACCAAAGAAAAGGAAAGAGTCAGCATGCGAAAGATGCTTGCCTCTTCTATCGTGTTGATTTTGAATTTTGATTTTGACCTGTCGATCATACATACTAACGCTCTCCGGCCCTTACTTAAAGGCCATCTGTTCAAGTGTATGGAAAAAATATACAAAAATCATGAAATTTGTATGGGAGCCCCCTAAGGAGTGGTCGGAGAGAATAGGTGTCAAAGGCAAAAATGTTCCTTTGGCAAAAGTAATGGGGGTCGGTGATATATATTAAGCCTCTCCGGTCCTTCCTTAAAGGCCATCAGTTCAGGTGTATGGCAAAAATATAATATATTTATAATATAATTAATAAAAAATATATATATAATATATAAAATCTTCACTGACTCGGCTGATAAAGCGAACCAATTGGCTGGAATGTTTGCACAAAATTCCACAATTCCGACTAGCAATCAGCCACCACCTTCCTTAGAGAAATTTTCGAACGAGAGCGGTCAAAAGAGTCCTTGCAAACCTCAACATAAGCAAATCTTCTGGCCCCGATGTTATACCACCCATTGTGCTTAAAATGTGTGCTTCTACACTGGCCTGACCGTTGCGTAACCTTTTCAATATCTCATACAGGACAGGAGTGTTTCCTTGTTGGAAGGTTGCGAATGTTCAGCCGGTACCTAAGAAGGGCGATGCCACGAACCCTGAAAACTACCGACCCATAGCGATATGCTCTACGCTCTCCAAAGTCATGGAGAGTGTAATAAACTTCCACCTTATGAACTATCTGGAGCGCAACGAATTGCTCAGTGACCGTCAATATGGCTTCCTAAAGGCTCGCTTTACTGGAGACCTAATGGCGGTCCTCTCGGAGAAATGGAACCAATGTGTTCACTTCTTTGGTGAAAGCAGGGTTGTTGTTTTGGATATTTCGTTCTGGAGGCTCTGGAGGCGTTTGACCTAGTGTGGCATAAAGCACTCGTGTCAAAACTAATTGCATATGGTGTTGTTGCTAACTTTTCTCGATGGATCACATGTTTTCTTAAGGACAGGTCGATTTGTGTCGTGGCCGACGGCATTTCGTCCAATGAACATGCCATCGTTGCTGGAGTGCCACAGGGTTAAGTCCTATCGCGAACTTTATTTCTGGTTTTTATCAACGATCTTCTGTCGTTGGTTCATAACCCAATTCACTCGTTTGCCGATGACAGCAGCATTTGTCATTCATATTCTTTCAAAAAACGCCCGAGCTCTTTGGAGATGAGAGAAAGAGGCTTAATATGAATGACACACTGCTTAATGACTTGGAAAAAATCTCCGAGTGGGGGCTTGCTAATATAGTTGAGTTTAATGTCTTTAACTCTCAAACGAGTGAATTGCCCCTTAGCACCCCTCAATATGAACGGTGGGGATCTCGCGGAGTCAGATGCTTGTGACATTCTGGGCATATCAATCATATCTGATCTTCGCTGGAAAGATCACATTTTTGATGTGTCGAAAGAAGCGGCCAAGTGCCTAGGTTTTTTAAAACGGTGTAAAAACTACTTCACTTCAACTGACCTACGCGTGATAAATACCTAATATATTAGGCCGAAAATGGAGTACAATTCGCACATTTGGGCAGGAGCTTCAAGATCTTATTTGGAGCTTCTGGACCGAATTCAACGACGCGGGATATATCTGATAGGGGATGAAACATTTCATCTTCTCTCAATTCTCTTGGGCATCGACTCAATGTTGGTTGCTAAAGCCTTTTGTACAGGTACTACCATTGGATGTGTTCAAGGGAGATACATGACCTGACGCCATCAGCTCGTGTATTTTCCAGGTCCACTCGGGCAGCACACCAAGCCCATCCCTATACCATTGCCTTGATGCCCAATAGAACCTCGCATTTCCGAGATAATTCGTTCTTCGGTCGTACAATAAAATTGTGGAACAATCTCCCTGCGAGCGTGTTCACCGGCAATTTTGAGCTATGCAAATTTAAAACTAATCTTCACCGACACTACTCCATCTATCCACCCTCCAACTAACTATCACCCTTCTTCCTGAATGTTGCTTTAGTCTAAAAAAAAAAATTTTGCGACGATCTTTTGACTTTTGCTTTTGCTTTCAGCATTTGGTTTTGAACTAAAATCGTTGTTTGCCGTTTTATCTAACTTTTCCATGAAATTTCATAATTTTATTGCATTTTGTGAAATAATAACTATATTTTGTGCATTTTAAGCAAATAAAGTAAGTATAAAACAAAAACAGCAAAATAAATTGCTCGGCCGAAATCGTCATGTCTACAAGCAATGGACGACGAAACAATGCAACAAAAGAAAAAATAAGAAAATCGGTGAGAGAAATCGGCACAATATCGGCATGTCTAATATGGGACCTGGTAACAGAAAACGAAAAACAAAACAGACGTCCAATCGTTCTTTTGTTGTTTGAATCGTTTTTGTTTCGTTCGCTTGAAAGATCGGAACGTAACAAAATAGAACGATTCGTTTTTGTTTATTTTCGTTCTCTGGCTAAATATATATCAATTTTTTTTTTGTGTTTTTGGTTAAGTTCTATATGAGTGAACTTTTTGCATATTTGGTTTCATAATATATCATCCTTGCATAACAAATTTTTAGAAAACTTTGAAAGTCGTTAAAATGGTAAATCTGCCCAGGCCGGGGAGCCTTTTACACTTGTATGGGGCACATTGACCTAGCTTCTTATGATCAATTGTTGACTTTGACCTAGCTTCTTATGATCAATTGTGTTGTGCGTGTTATTAAGTTTGTACACAATTGACCGAGAACCGGACCTACATGCTTAACGCCGACTCCGAACGGCGATGAACAGAATGTTCTCGTTCTCAAGAAGCTTTACATGGCATTTTGATTACTCTCTGAGGTTTGCCATTGTCTGCAGAGAGGTGGCGTCCGTACAGAAAAATTATTTTAATTCAAATAATTTTCTGTCGCTGCTGGGGTTCGAACCTGGGTCTCCAAAGTTCGTTGACATAGCGGCCACGCACTTTAACCAACTACGCCACGGACGCCACATAACAGTACGATATATAACAGTAATAAAAACATAAAATAATTATAATACTAGTAATAATAACACCTTATAATTTTGTAGCCATGGGTTAAAATTTTAATGTTTTGGGTTAAATAAAATAATAATGAATTCCTCCATTAACATTTTGATTTACTGCATGTCAACAGTGGTCTGGCATGGTAAAAAGAATTAAAAGGATTATAGGGACTCTTTTGAGTCGGTTACTAAACTGATCATGGCTAGGTGGCAGAGTGTTATTGTTTCGTCATCTATACAACAAACATATGTATGTTTTCTTAAATGCTAATCTTCTAGATCAGTGGGGCCCAAGAAATTTTAAGCGCGGGCCAATGCTAAAAAAAACAAAAAAACAAACACAAAATGTTCCTTATCGTTGCATTTGGCAAAAAATCAAACAACACAAAAACACAATTACAATGCAATAACATCACATGTCATTAAGTACACTGTAAGAAAGTGTGGTATATTTTTTTTTTAAATATATTTAATGTTTGATAAGTATGTATTACAATTATGACAATACAATGAACTCAATTTTGTTTGCCAGTGCACTCCGACAAGACTTAATTTCTATTACAATAACAATGCTTGCACGAAAAATTACTCGACATACAAGAAACGGGACAATCAGTTTCAGCATCGACATCATCGAGTGTGCATTTTTTTATTTTTGGCTTTGCATGCGTTTGTTTTTGTAAAGTTCCCTGGAAAATGTGCTGAACACTGAACGAGTACGGTTTGTGTTGTTCTTTTTTGCAGTCGTTCTTTGATTTTGGCTCATCGCAAAGACAAAATTAAAACAAAAAAAAGTTGGCTGTGTCTTGGACACACCCGTAGGTTTTGACGTGACGGTGTTTCTTGCTGTTGTTAATGTTGTTCATGTAATGTTGATGTTGATGTTGATCTTGATATTGATGTTGATGTTGATGTTGATGTTGATGTTGATGTTGATGTTGATGTTGATGTTGATGTTGATGTTGATGTTGATGTTGATGTTGATGTTGGTGTTGGTGTTGGTGTTGGTGTTCGTGTTCGTGTTGGTTTTGGAGTTGGTGTTGGTTTTGTTGGTGTTGTTGCTTTTTCTATTGCTTTTTTTATTTGCTTCTCCATTGGTTGTGCTTTTCCGTGGTGTATTATCTTTTCCTTAGCTTCATGCAATTAATCCAGCAAAAATGATGTATATGCGTCATTTTAGGGGGTTACATGAGAGGCATCATGAAGCCGTCAATTTTTTTGTATTTTTATCATGTGCCCGAAAACCTCATCTTTATTATCGTTTCTTAAAATTTACCGTTACGCCAGTAGTCACAGAGTAAAAAGTCCATACAACATTTTTTCTTGGTTGTAGCATTTTTACTGCATTATGTGGTTGCCACCCTGAAATCATGACGAAAAAATATTTGAGTCATACTAAAAGCTATTTTAGTTATGAGGCATAATAACACATCTATGCTGTCGTAAAACAAAATTTACCGCAGCACGTCTCCTGAGTGAGTAATAATTCCATGCAACGATATTACATTTCTGTTACATATGCTGCTATATTGACAACCTGGTGACGTCATAATGTTTTTTTGGTATTTTTATCGTAAGGCCAAGTATAAATCCTTCATTTTCCTTCTTAAACATTTATCGTAGCTTAAATACTCACCGAGTAAAAATTGAATGCAACGCCGCTGCATGAATGTTGCATTGTCGATCTTTGAGTGGCTCTATCTGTGTCCCCATGACGACAGACATTTTTTGTCTAATTTTGTTGTGAGGGCTTAGAGTAGGCCCTTATTGATGTATCATAATTTTAGTCCTAGCACTAATACTCAGCGAGTAATAATTCCATGTAACAAATTTTCAGCTGTGTTGCTTAAGCAGTACCCACCGCGTCCCGATGATGTTCTGAATTTTTGTTTGTGTTTATAATGAAGTTAAAGAATAAGCCTTTACGGTCGTACCATCTTTTTAGTCATAGGTCTTATACTCAGCGAATGGAATTCAATGCAACGCTCATGAATTTTAAAAAAATTAATTTTTCAACTTTTCTGGAAACCTGCGCAGTAAAACGTAACTTCCTCACGTCAAAAAAGAAAAAAAATTTGTATGAAGGGCCACGCGGGCCACACGGCCAACTACGTGGGCATGTCTGTTCTAGATACAATGAGCCTCTTCTTTTCTTATTTTGTATACCATCTCCTATACACTTTTCTATACTCCCTCAGCACTTAAATTTAAAATAATAAAGTCATAGTTCGGATATTTCTTTTATCATAAAGAATGAGAACGAACCATCCCATTGGCCGAAGAGCCAGAGCCGAGAGTCCCAGCGTGCTCCCATTCCTTCGGACCTGATATAATTTTATAAAATCTGTGAAACTTAAAACATCTCCTTTTAAAACCGTTATTTGCTACAAATACTCCGCCAAAATGTTATCATTTTCCGTCAAACTTTTCCGATCGTTTCCTTCAGTTGGCTCATTCTACAGGCCTGCTTTTACCCATGATGAAATTGTGTTATTTATAACATATGCCTTGCATAAGATCCGATACGGTAGCTTGACTTTTCATAAAAGAAATGGGACACAATAAGCAATATATTTATTTATGTCAAAAAATTTTGTTGCTCGTTTCTTTCACGAACGAGAGCCCACTTTTCGGAAGTCATAAAGATGCGGTTTAAATCCGATGACACGAAGTCGGCAAGCCGTAAGTTGTGTCAAAGGTGACGGGGGCCATTTTTATTTGATTTTCTTTAAAGTTGTTTGTTTTCACTGTGAGATGAATTTTTTTAGTTATTTTTTTTTTTTATACTAATCCAAACAAAAATAGTAAAATCTTCTAAAATGAAGAAGATATATTCCGAAAGGAAATTTATAACAAAATTTCTTAATCTGACTTCTTTGTAAATACTTACATTTGTTTTTTTTTTTACTGCATTTTCAATACGACTAACTGTAACTGTTGATTTATGAAGGGGTCATTTGTGTAGACTTTTCTTTGACTTTCTTTACTATTTGATGTAAAGTAGATCTTGTAATATTCTTTTTAGCTCGATACCTGTCCGCAAGCCATTTACTCAAGATGTTTGCCTGTGAACATGTTTCATTCGAAATTGATTTATAATGACCACCACCGACCGTACTTAGGTGACAGCAACAGCAGAAGCACGCCGAGTGGTGCGCAGCTCAAAAGTGAAAACTTGAAAACTTCCATTGATGTCATTATCAATGAATTTATTATTAAAATATAGCAATTATTAAACCGCAAACGTCCAACTTTGGCAATAAATCCACGCCAAGTTTTCTTTGCATCAAACTGCAAATGATGAGAACTTCAAAGCACACTCGAAACGCGTAACCGAAGCAATCGAATGGAAATTGCAACCCATCGACAAAGATTCCCTTTTTTTCCATTCGCAGAGCATTCTTAAGAGCTATAAATTTATGAGTCAAACTTTATTCAAATAGAAAAAAAAAAATTAATAAGTGGAAAATAAAGAGATGAAGAAATAGGAAGTAAAGAAAAAACGAAAACGCGCTGTTGAATTCAATTTATTTGATAGCATCAAATTGCAGCAAACGCCCGAAGACTTCATGGAAAACAAATTCACAGGCAACAAGCTGACTTCCTTGATTCGATTAACGAGTGCAGCCGGAAGTTGAATTGCATTAAAAATGGCGGTTTGACACTAAAATGAAAAAAGTAAATAAATAAGAAAACTTTCGCAAGTTATGTCAAATAAGGCTAAATGGGGGTGAATTGGGCTCAATGCAATGGGTTTTTTTGTTCGTATGACTCTGTGGCGTCTGGCTGGCACAGTTGGTTTTAAAAATAACTTTTGTTGTAAGCACCATTGATGCATTTCCCTCACCCTGGTAGTTTTTTTTTCACAATTTTTATTTCTTTTTGTTTTTTTTTTGTTCTCATACAATAACGACTGTCGACGTTTGCTCCCCGGCTATGGCTTGGCACCACTGTTGAAATGTTTGAAGAGGTTTAAAGATGATTTTTCTATTTAATTTTTTTTTCTTTTTTTTTTTCATCTTTTTACATGGAATTTTGAGAAATCAACTTAAGACGGTTTTATTCCCAATTCGTTGAGTCAAATGGAAGCGGCAATCAGTAATCGGCTCTTCCTGGCCTATTGAAGCTTATAATGAGAATTTCACTATCGAGTCAATGTAATGCGATTTCGTTTCTTGCCTTGCATTGTAGATTTTTTTTTAATGTCGTTTATCCTTTAAGCTTGATTTACCTAATGGGATGACGATGAATGCTGTACAAAATTGATTTTAAAATTGAAATGATTGGCAAATAGAAGCAGTTATAATCTCCTTTATTGTTGGATTACCTGGAGATTAAGGGAACGATTTTGATAGCATCATATGTGGTTGACATTTCAATGATATTAAATGTGCTAGTGTGTGTGTAGACATTGCAGTTTACCTTTCAAGCAGCATTATAATGAGGGTGCTTGAACTTAAGCTCGGTGCAGTTTTTTTAAATGGAACATGTTAAAAACGTATTGGCCTGATGAGTTAAGCTGAAAATATATTTGTGAATGACGTTACAACTACAAATTTTCTTGTAATAGCAAAAAAATTTGCTTGAACCGAAAGAAAGTGTTTCCGTGACTCTCAAAGTGAGAGAAGTTTAGGAGTGAACGTTTATTGAAAGCGTTTCCTAAGCGTTAGGGAATATAATTCAAGCGATAAATAAGAAATACGCGATAAATTCTTAACTCTAAAGTACATTTATTTGCAACGCAAATCTTATAAAAAAAATAAATAAATAACTGGTCATTTCAGCCCTTGAAAGGACTTTCAACTAGCTTCTTATGATTTATTTATTTATTTATTTATTCAACTATAAACGGTATTGTTTAACAGTTACTTAAAAATTATGTTACAAAGTTATAATAAGATAATGTTTAAAAATGGCTTAGCATAATACAATTCTTAAAAGAAACCCTAGTTTGGGTTATATCAATGTTTATACAAATTGTATTAAAAGAAGCACTCATATTATAAACTGGATCCTGTCTACCATAGTTTGTCCGGCGATAGGGAATTTAAAAAAAATTTCTTTGCCTAAAATTCCTTTCAGGCGCATATATATTAAATAAAGCAAGCAATGGTGCACAATCTAAGTGATTCATTATTATATCACGCGCAAACATAGCCAGAAAATACTTCCGTCTAAACTCTAAGGTTCTTAATCCTAAAAGTGCACAACGAGATTCGTAAGTTGGCATAAACTCCCAGCGAAGTTTTCTAATCGCCATCCGAGTAAAACGTCTTTGAATATTTTCAATTCTAGAAACATGCACTGCATATCTTGGGTCCCAAACCACACAACAGTTCTCCAAGCTTGATCTTACCAAAGAGAAGAAAATAGACTTTAGAGTAAAGGAATGTGAGAACTCCTTTGTGTTACGCATAATGAAACCCATCATTGCATTAGCTTTAGAAATAATAGCATCGTAGTGTCTACAGAAGGTAAGTTTTTTGTCAAATATGACACCCAAATCCATTTTGAAATCAACTCTTAACAGACTTTCTGTATTTAAAACATAATTACCTACAATTAACTGTTGTTTCATGGTAAATGACATAACATTACATTTAGCCACATTAAAGTATAACTTATTAATATCACACCACTTCTGCAAGCCGTCTAAGTCTTGTTGAATAAGTTGACAGTCGATTAAAGCGTTTACAGTCTTATATTTTTTTTTTATAATTTACAATCATCTTATATGATCAATTGTGTTGTGCGTGTTATTTAGTTTGTACACAATTGACCGAGAACCGGACCTACAGGTTTAACGCCGACTCCGAACGGCGATGAACGGAATGTTCTCGTTCTGAAGAAGTTTTACATGACATTTTGATTACTCTCTGAGGTTTGCCATTTTTTTTTTTTTTAGCTTTGAACCAAGGATTTCAGGTGGAATACCTATTCAGTCAAGTCTGCCTTGGTTCGAAAATGGGGTGATAGATTAGTGGGAAGGAAAGGGCAATCAAGTGAAACATGTGTAGGATGTTCTAAGCGTGGTGGAAAGCCAAAGAAACATGTGAATTTGAATCAGAGGTAAGTGTTATTCCTTTACCTCAGTCAATTCAAGTTATAAGGCAATCTCATCCACAAACTTCTCTACCATCAACTACAACTTCATGTCGTAAATATTGATGAATTTTTAATTTCAGTTGATTGGAAATGAGGATAGAAAATTTAGAAAGGTTTAAAGCGAAGGACCATGGCCTGGCCGGGAATCGAACCCGGGACCTCTGGGGTGGCAGTCGAGCACGCTACCAACTCGACTTCCGAAGCCGCAAATAATTTTCTGGCGCTGCTGGGGTTCGAACCAGGGTCTCCAAGGTTCGTTGACATAGAGGCCACGCACTTTAACCAACTACGCCACGGACGCCGGACGCAAATCTTAATGTTTAAAAATAAAAGGTGTCCTAAAAGTCACTGAAATTTTAATTTTTTAATAAAACGCGTTGTTGAGAAAAATGTCCATGAGTTTTTATTGCATTATAGAGTAGAAGCCATGGAGGTTATTGATGGAATATAATTTAGTATAAAGCAGACATGCCCACGTAGTTGCCCGTATTGCCCGCGTGGCCCTTCATACAAATTTTTTCTATATTAATTTTGTCTTTGTGATGAGCCAAAATCAAAGAACACCTGCAGAAAACAACAACACAAACCGCATTCGTTCAGTGTTCAGCACATTTTCCAGGGAACTTTACAAAAACAATTGCATGCAAAACCAAAATAAAATAACGCACACTTGATGATGTCTATGCTGAAGCTGATTGTCCCGTTACTTGTGTGTCGAGTAATTTATCATGTAAGCATTGTTATTGTAATAGAAATTTAGTCTTGTCGAGTTCATTGTGTTGTCATAATTGTAGTACCTATCAAACATTGAATATATACATATGTATATTATTCTTACAGTATCCCAGTGGGCAAAAGCAGGGCTTCGAAGCGCTACTTGCAGGCCTTCATATGGATTTTGAAGACCTTCCGCACTCATATCCAAGCCCATTAACTTTTTTATATGAAACGAGCAAATTTTCTAGGCCTTCCTCTCTCGCGACTCTAAAGAGGCCTGCCAGAAGCTCTTTTTTGAGAATGCATGTTAAAAGACCTTCTTTATGAGGGCTTATAAAAGCACTCTCAAGTTAACTGCCGTGCAAAATATATGCAGTAAACTGTCTTTTGCTTTGCAATTTCTATTTTGAAGTGAATCTTTCTTACGTCACTTTACTTCATTTCGTCACACGATAGAGAAGAAAGATATGTTTGATAGTACAGAGAATGAGAGAAATATATATAGTGTATATATATGACTGAAAAACTTCTTTGTCACCGCTGAGCGTCGAACCTGCGACCTCAAGATTTCAAAAACAACGCCTTATCTATAGAGCTAAATTCTCCATACACGAATGTACTCTACATACCAATTAATCAAATTGCTGTAGATGCCCAGCGGAAAAATAATTTCAGAGTTGTGGACCTCATATTTTTATATACATTTTGTTCACAAGTTATCAAACGGTGAAATAGCAGAGCGGTAAAACGTTTGACTATAACGTCAGCGGTCCGGGTTCAATGCTCGCATGTGACAAAAAATAAAATTTTCTCGCTTTGTTTTTATTTATGTTTTTTATAGGAGAGCGCTGTGCTCTCCTTGGCCTAACACTTTATGATATGTTTCACTTCTTTTATGTTTTGCGTTGCACAGAAATAAAAAATTTTTGAGCCCCATCCATAGGAAGGGCTTCTAGAAGTGCTCATTGGTACAGCGATATTAGGAGGTATAAAGATGCCAATAGTAGTAGTCTTAGCATGCCTTCTTTTGTTAAGGCCTAGTATAATTGCCCACTGGGATACTTCATGACATATGATTTTATTGCATTGTAATTGTTTTTTTGTTTTGTTTGATTTTTTGCCGTAATTTTTTGCATGTGGCTTCCGTGGCGTAGTTCGTTAAAGTGCGTGGCCTCTATGTTAACGAACTTGGAGACCCAGGTTCGAACCCCAGCAGCGACAGAAAATTATTTGAATTAAAATAATTTTTCTGTACGGCCGCGACCTATCTGCAGACAATGGCAAACCTCAGAGAGTAGGTCGCTGTCATCCTGAAAAACCAACCTGGTTTGCATTTCTCGCTTAGCAAAGGGCAACACGACTGTCTCTAAAATCTCTTTATAAATAAATTTGTCTATTTTGTGGGTAATTTCATAAACTGGATCTTATTCAAATCTGGAAAAACAAGCCCCGAACATAGCCGAGCCGCCTTTATGCTAAACTGTGACCTAACAGTTTTGAGATTTAAGGCTCTCACCTTTTCGCCGATGTACTGTGGCCACCGCTGATAAAGAGATTAAATCTGGACTCGTCACTACAAAGGACTGTCTTCCATTGGTCATCAGACCAATTTAATGAGTTCTTGCAAAATTTAATTGGGATTATAAAAATTTTTATTTGATTTAAGCCAAAAGAGGTTATGTCTTAAAAGCAAACCTTCGTTCTAATTTTTTCTTTTTTTAAGCAATGGCTTCTTCGCTGGTCTGCAACTTCTTAAGTCAGTTTCCAAAGCACGTCGGCGAACAGTACTTGAGTCCACGTTTAAATTTAGTTGATTAAGAACAGACTGAAATGATAAAAAAGGATATTTTTGAAAAGCTAGGATTACATGTCGGTTCTCTCTCTGTGTTGTTTTAAGCTTCGGACCACCCAAGTGAAGGATTTTCACAGTTTTTTTGGTCTCAAACTTTTTTATAAGACGTGAAATTAGTAATTTATTTATTTTGTACTTTTTGATAAAGTGATGCTCCTGATTTATACTCATAAATTATTGCTGTTGAAAGGACTCTGGGTATAGGGTAAACTGGGGCAGCTTTGACACCTTTTTTGCAAAGTGTTATTACTCTGAAAATTGCTACCCTATTCTAAAAATTTTTACTGCTATATAAACGTTCGTTATTTGACTACACAACCTGTAATGGATATTGCATTATCTAAGCCTCAACATGTTTTTTTTCAACATTTTCTAAAAAAAGTCGTTTTGACAAATGTGCCCCTACCACGGGGCACCCTTGACTTTGAAAGGGGAGCATTTGACAAGTATGTCTTTTGTCATTAGAAAATCTTATATATGCATTTAAAATGTATACACACAAATTTAATAATAATATCAAAACAAAAATTTAATAAATTTGTTTATTTGCATATACAAACAAAAAGATATATAAAAAATTCATTTAATTATAAGTGATGAAAAAATGTAATAAAAGTAAAAAAATTAAAAGTTACGAGATCATGCTTATCACATAAGTTGATTGACTTTAAAACACAAATGAATTATATAAGTTGATAAAATAAACTTATTTTATATAATAGTTTTCAAAATTTATTTTAAAAATATATTTTGTGCGGCATCGTGATGTGGAAGCTAGATTCTCAGGAGGCGGCAGCTTTATTTCAATTTCGCTGCGTAAAGTAAGAGCAATATCCTCAACAACTGGCTTAACAAAAACCCATCCATACAATGATTCTCTTCGCAAAAAATTTATATTGTAAGTCACTGAATACTTCCACAATTTCGCCAATATAAAAAAAAGGCTTCTTGGTGTCAGGAGCAAATTTGACTAGCACATAGTCGCCCATTACTAATTTATCTACATCTGTTAATTTGGTAAAATGTGTTTCTTCATAATCAGAATATCCAACATCATCAAAGAGCCCAACGGAATCAATTGACTCAGCATAACTGATTTCACGTTCACATTCGCTTTCGTCGGATGTTATGCTACTCTGAACATTATACGATCTTTTTCGATGCTTCTTTTTTGGTTGGGTTACTTTTTTTTTGGAAAATTTCAATGCTCGCTTTACTACTTTTTTATTTTTGTTTGCAACCAACTCCTCTGCCCGTTGTTTTTCTGCTGAACTGGTTATGACACGCGAAACTCCTTGTCTGGCGGATTTTTTAGAGGCATGAAGACGTTGTATCGGTCGTATTATTTCTGGTGTCAAAATTTGCGTGGCATTATTCGTAGTCCGTGCAATGCTTACAGACAAATCTGAAGAATTTTGGATGATCTGAACATTGGGAATGGATTCATTTTCTTCTATATTTTCCAAGGTGAAATCGTCTTCATCAAACATTTGTGTGTTGAAAGGAAAAATTCCAGATGATCTGAAGCCGCTCATTATGTTTTCAGAAGAAAACGATCTTTGGAACGGTTGATGAGTCAATGCTCCGACATCATATATGGTGATATGTTTTCCAGGGTTCGCAGTCATAAAATCATTAAAAGATTTATGACAAAATTTTTTAAATGGCCCAAAAACTGATGCGTCCAATGGCTGAAGTCGGTGAGAGGTGTGCGGTGGGAAAGATAGCAACACAATCCTATTGCCTCGGCTATAGTCAATGGTTTCAAAACTGCAGTGCGAAGAATGATTATCTAGTATAACGAGAATTGGGTTTTCGACTGAGCAATTGGTGTTAAGCTTAATATGTTTAAGCACATCGATGAAAAGCTCTGCAATCATCCATCCAGATTTAGAATTTAAAATCAGCGACCCCGGAAAACATCCATTTCCAAATCGTTCGCTGAAACGAATACGAGGAAATATATAAACTGGAGGTAGACGATTTCCACAAGCATTGACTATGCCAACCATGGTAACTAAATTGCCACGTTCTGCTGACGAAACTTGCGAGACTGTCCTCTGACCTTTTTTAGCGAAAATCTATAAAAACTTAAGGTTTAGGTATTTACAGGAAAATTTTCAATTACACTCTTACCTTAGGAGAGTCCATGACAGTTGTCACACCTGTTTCGTCCAAGTTGTATATATATCTTGCTTGAAATGAATATTTCCCATACAAAGAAGCGAGGTTTGAATAGAAGCCTTCAACCGATGATTTTGTGAAGCCATGAAGTCTTGCCAAACTTACTTTTTCTGGTTTCCGGAGTGAAATTGAAGGATTTCTTTTGCGAAAGCTATAAAGCCAATCATCTCCTGCTTCTTTAACAGATTCCCAACCAGCGGGAATGGATAATCCATTTACTTTCGAGTATTCATAAGCAAACCTTTTGAAAGTTTGATAAGATAAACCATGCGAATAAAAGGCACACTTCTTTACATTATCTACCAAATCGTTTTCTTGCTGCTTTGTAAAAAGTTGATGGGATGTAAACTTTGATTGATATTTGTTGTCATCCTCAGAGCAACTGTCATTACCGGAATCATTAATGTGTAAAGGATTTTTATTCTTCATACGCATAATCAACGTTGTTCTATTTATTCCATATTTTTCCGCAGCTGATGTTTGAGTTTCAGTCCCATTCCTTATGCCCGAAAGCGCCTTTTTCATGTTTTCTTCATCGATAGCACACCGATTAGTTTTTTTTACGTAATTTCGAACCATTTCTGCATAAAAGTCGTTAAGAATTAAGTGAAAATGTATTTTTTCAAGGAGTTAATTGAATGGGGTACAATTGACATTTGTCAAAAGTGCCCCTTTAAAAAACGTCAATTGTGCCCCATATGCTCTCGATAACTTTGTAATTTTTTTTTTCGTTTTGTATTAATTTATATTAAATTTAATCGAAATATTCAAATAAATAAAGAGATGTTCTTACCTTTTTAAATAAAACACTTTGAAATAAGAGCTAAGATCACTTTGAAAACTCCTTACGTATATATGCCACAAAATTACATCAGCGCAACAAAAAACACAAAAATACGTGTTGCTTTCTTTCGAGTTGAGTTAAAACTGTCAAACTTTGCGAAGGTTCGTGAAATTCAATGCTGCCAAATTGCTCAAATTAATTTTTTTAATATAATGGTGCGTTCACACCGAAAACACTAAAGTCAAATGTACCCCAAAGTCAAAGGTACCCCAGTTTACCCTATATCACGCGAAATGACGTTTTGATAATTTCAAATGTTTCTTCACACAAAGAATTGTTTACAAATGACTCTTTTCAGTCTAAATCAGTTATAACTAAGCAAAAAATTAAAAATAAAACCGACATTTACCGTTAATCGGAGCAAAAATTATTTGACTTAAGTAAGTTGCTTTTGTTATGCACAGTCAAAAATCCGTATAATGCTCTTATTGCTGAAATACCGTTATTTTTTACTTCATTTCCTTTTATGCTATATTGAGCGCAATACATGATTAATAGCGCATTCTTTTCTGAAAAAAAATTCTGCCCTTACAGAATGCAGAATTTTTTAGATTCTGACCTGAATTTACAGAATGTTGACCTCTTTTGAGCTGAGAAAAGAACAGAAAAAATGCAACATTTTTTCTTTTTTAATATTGGCTGCACTGTTGTTTTGATTTCTGACTAATTTATTATTGATTATTTATTTATTATTTTATTCGTCTTCCGGTGATGAAGATGACGAATCGAGCAATTCATTTTTTATAAAACTAACCACTTTAACCAACAACATATTGGAATCAATTTCAGACATTTTTCAAAATTAGAAATCTTTGCTTATCACAATTTTCTTAGCACAAATTATGAGTTGTCAAAATTATTTTACTTTGTTTTAATGTTGGTATTACTAGAGGGCAGAATACAGAACCGCCGAATTTTACAGGTCAGAAAATTCTGCATTTGTTATACTTTTGCGGTCAACATTTTCGAGAAAAGAACACGTTTTATTTTGAGGTCAACATTTTTTTTTAGAAAAGAACAGAAAAAATGCAGAGTTCTTGAAGAGGGCAGAAAAAATGCAGAATTTTTTTTCAGAAAAGAATGCGCTATAAGTAAAAATAACTATTTAAATTTTGGGGAAAGGAGTAAGACGATAAAAAAATATGAAGAAGTTTGCTACGCCAATTTTGGTTGCTTTTGATATGCACAACACTGTACTGTAATGTACTGTAACTGTAATGACACAAAAGTTAAATAGCAGAATGACGAATTTTTCGGTTTTTTTTAGCTTGGAACCAACGATTTCAGGTGTAATACCTATTCAGTCAAGTCTGTCTTGGTTCAAAATGGGGTAATAGATTGGTGGGAAGGAAGGGGTAATCAAGTGAAACATGTGTAGGATGTTCTAAGCATGGTGGAAAACCAAAGAAACATATGAATTTGAATCTAAGGCAAGGGTTATTTATGTCTTTACCTCAGTCAATTCAAGTTATAATTCAATCTCAACCACAAAAATCTCTACCATAAACTATAATTTCAATTCGTAAATATAAATAAGTTTTCAATTGCAGAAAGGTTAAAGTTTAGGACCGATTACTACTTTGTATTTGAATAAGCTTTAAAGTGGGCTTCCTTGCCACTAACACAGATCTTTAAACGTTTCGTAAAATTTTCGGCCACACTCCGCAGCTTCTCTAGCGAAATTAGATCGAATTCACGGTGCAGTAATTGCTTTAGTGATTCCAAACTTTTTTGTGGCTTAGTACAAGTCCTGACCTCCAAAATTGATGAGTACGGTAGCCACTCAGCAGCTGTGATAACATCCGAAAAATTTTCTTTGTACCCTTTTAGGACTTCTGATGCCCTATGAGCAGGAGCGGAGTCCTGTTGGAATGTCCATTCCTGTTCACCAAAATGGTTTTGAGCCTAAGGAAATACCACAAACTCCAAAATAACGCGACGGTAAATGTCCTTATTGATTTTAACCCCCTGATAAAAAAAAAACATCATACATAGGTGTTTTCACAGATGCACATATTCAAGCCGAAACCGTCCACACTGCTCCTGAAGTAACTTCAAGTTGACCTAAAATGGCAACGTTAACTGAATGTCTCCAAGTGTTTGTAATGTTTTTCTGATGAAATATCATTTTGAATTAAAATCCCAGCTGATTTCTTTTTGAAAATATCTCAATTTTTGCATTTTAACGTGATTGAACCACCTTGTACATTAGACAGCGCAATATATTCAAATATAAAAGTGTTTATATATGTATGTATGTATGTATATATATATATATATCATATACCTACGTGTGTGTGTGTGTGTAAAATATTGAGAATCGGGATATTGTTTCCACACCATCTACTGAGATAAATATCGTGGCGCGTTTTTTTTTTTTAAAGTGGTATCCCCTGTAGGCCTATTCCACTATCCCCACCTATCATAAAATTCAAGCTAGTGCTGGAGACTGTAGACGTCCTCAACGACCTGGCTGCGCAAAACAATAAAGTTACTCTACAGTGGATTCCTGCCCACTGTGGTTTTGACGGGAATGAAAGAGCAGACTCCCTGGCCAAACAGGGAGCATCATCACCACTCACAGGACCGGAACCGTTCTGTGGGGTTGGTAAGAATCTGTTCAAGCAACACGTCAATAAAACCTCATTCCGCGAATCTCAAGACATCTGGAAGAACTGCTTAGGACAGATATGCACTAAGCAAATATTCCCAGAACTTTCTCCCAAGAAATCGAAATTTCTTATTAACCTAGGGAAGAAAGACCTAAAGATGATGACCGGAATCATAACTGGACACTGCAAACTAAAGAAACACCTACACAAAATGAATCTCGCTACTGATTCATTATGTAGATTATGCCTTGAGGATGAAGAAACCTCCAGACATATTCTCACAGAATGTCCAGCCCTTCTCCATATAAGAAAGAGAATCCTAAATAGCGAAATAGTCTCTCAAGGACACCTTGCGATCCTCAATCTCGAAAATATTTTATGTTTTCTGAAAAAAACTAAAGCAAACGAACTGCTTTAAGAAAAGAAAAGGTATGGCACAATAGGCATCACAAGATGCCGCAGTGCCAGAGCTGAATTAGCTCGCCACAAGCATATCTATCTATCTATCTATCCCGTCCCGTCCATAAATTACGTAATCACTTTTATACTTAAATTGGGTCAAATTGGACAGTCTCTAAGAAATATACATCTATCATTTATTACAAATGTTGCGAAGTAAATGTCACTGCAGTATTTTTTAAGCGACTTGAGTATGATGAATCTTCAATAAGATTAATTTTCAATCTCTCCCAAAACTTGTTAAATTCCCTGTGAATCGACTCTCCAGCCGGAATGATCCCCATTGACATTCTAGCAGATGAGATGAGGAGAATTTACCAAAGGAGATCCACATTGCCAACGGAAGCTAACGCAACCAGGATGATCAAAGAAGAAGAAAGAACACGATCTATGGACCTATGGCGATCTCGGTGGAATAATTCACCAAAGGGTAGATGGACTCACACCCTTATACCATCAATCGATGTATGGATAAGCCGTGCATAAGGAAACTGCAATTACCACTTAACGCACTTCCTCTCTGGCCACGGTGGATATCGTAGATACATTTTCCGACTTGGACACGATACATCTCCTTATTGCCCGGAGTGTCCAAACCAGGAGGAAGACGTGAAGCATGCAATATTTGACTGCAGTCGTTTCACGGAACTGCGAGGAAATCTACCAAGTCCAGAATTGCTTATAGAGCGGATGGTGGATTCAGTAGAATATTGGATGCATATCTGTGCACTCGTCAAGAATGTACAAGGTGAATTGCGGAGAGCTGAAACTGAAAGAAGATAAGCAGGAACAACAGAAACACCGGAGTAGCATAAATTGCTTGCCAGCCCCACGAAGTAATACCTAGTGGCAGTCCCGTGGGGAGAGTGGCGGAAGTGTGCAGGGTGTGGTTTAGTACGTAGGCGCATACCTGAAATTTTAGTAAGGAATGCGAATCGTGCAATGCCAATGGCACGGGCCACGGGTATCTATGAAGATTACACATCCCTTTGGCGCATCAAAAAAAAAAAAAAACGTAGGTATAATATATATGTAAATATATATAAATATATACAAACATACATCCATACATATATAAACACTTTTATACTTGAATATATTGCGCTGTCTAATGTACAAGGTGGTTCAATCACGTGAAAATGCAAAAATTGAGATATTTTTAAAACGAAATCAGCTAGGATTTTAATTCAAAGTGATATTTCATCCGAAAAACATTACAGACACTTGGAGACATTCAGTTTACGTTGCCATTTTAGGTCAACTTGAAGTTGCTTCAGGAGCAGTGTGCATCACAGACTTGTGATTTTGACAGTGCAAGATGAACAAGGAGCTTCTGCCGATTTTCCCAGCGATAATTTTTTCCCAGCAAGTTGTCGACATCTTTGTAGCTGCACTTTTTTGTTTTCATCCGTAAGAAAGTGTACTCTTGGAATTTTGTAAGGATTAATCTGAAGCTGCTCTTTCGCAATTTGACGAACAATACCAGTCTCAATGGAAATTTTTCTAATGGAAATCCTTGAATTTCCCTGAACTTGCCTTGTGATTATCTGGCGTTTTCTTGGTATGTTAGCAGTTTGGTTTCTTCCACTCACGTACAATCATCTTCGTGATGATTTCCAACTAGCTCGGTGAATCCCATTTTCCAACGAGCTCTGTTGATTTTCGAAAATTTTTTTTTTTTTTTAATCACCCTATTATTTTGATTTCTACGAAATGTGAGACGTCAAGTGGAAATTTTCTTTATTTCTTTCTTCAATGGAACAAAGTCGATTCAATAGTATTTTGTTCAATTATCAAACCGCTTTATGTAGTATCTCGTAATGCATTAAACAAACTTCTCGTATAACTGACTTAGTAACAAGTCAAAACTAACTTTCATCGGCGATTAGTTCAGAAGCAATATCCATTAACATTAATTAGTACCCAGCAAAAGTAGTTAAAGATATTCCATATTATTCCTTAATATTCCTTCCACTTAACGATATTCCGCCTTACAATGTGCCCATATCACTTGCGTAGCTAATCCAATACTGAGCATTCTCTTTGTTCTAGTTGTTGTGTTCCTGACGTTGTTTAACTTCAGTGTCATTTGAGACACTTTGCTTCTCGTGAAAATAATATGACATGTAACACAATGTAACGTTTAAGTTAAATTAAACGATGACGTAAAATGAAATGCAATGCTGTGATATGCATTGCCTTCGGGATGTACAACAATAAAATGTAAAATAGTCTGTGATTAAGAGTGTGTGAGAGCGTGTGAAAGTGTGTGTGTAAGGTTCACTATATAGCCTGGAGGCAACAGTATGTCACCGTGTGAACGCATAAACTACGGGTATCCTTACATTTGTACAACTATGCAATTTAAGAAGAAAACAACAAAATGGGTTCGAATTGATTCTATTCAACAATTTTGTTGACTTTGGATCAGTCATGAGCAGGAAAATAAATTAGTGGGCCAATGTTTTTTTTTTTTTTAAACAAAGACAAAATTATCCTAGTTATTACTTTTGCTCATTGTTGCAAAAAAAAAAACAAACAAAAAAAAAAATAAAAAATTGATGTGCAAAACAAGAACATATCATATGAGTAACACAAGTAACGGGACAATTATCTCAAGCTCAGCCTCGTCGCGGCTTTGTTTTTGTTGCATTTGCATGCAATTGTTGTTGTTAAAGCGAGTTAAAAATTTGGTGAACGTCGGTTTTGTTGTTGTTTTTTGTACATGTTGTTGTTTTTACAAATGTGCAAACACAAATTTGATAAAATTAAAGAAATTTGTAGCTGGATCAACTGGGCCAATTGTGCTTCTGAAAGCTCATGTCTACTTTAGGTGGTTTAGATCTTGTTAAGACAGGGTGTGCCAAAAATACCGGACAATTTTAAGCACTCGCCAATTTTTTTTCAACAAACATGGAGTAGTGATGGATACTACCTTAAATGAACAAGGTGTAGTTATTGTGAAAAGTCATTACAGTTACAGTTACAAAAATTATGATTATTTTGCACTTTTAAAAAATCAATGTTTTTTTAACCGACTTCAAAAAGGAGGAGATTCTCAAGTTCGTTGGTTTGTCCGCTTTATTTTTTTTTTTTTTTTAAATGTATATACATCGATAACTCCTAAACCACATGCCTGATTTCCTTAATTTTTTGTCAACAGATAGATACCATGAACGCAAAGGTCCTTTTTAAAAAGCGGGCGATATTCGACAAAGGGGCGTGGCAATTTAAGAAAAACACTGAATTTCAGTTAATATTGACACTGGGGTACTGAAATTTACAGTAAAAATACTGGGGTAGACACAATTATTACAAATTACGGTCATATTAAAAAAACACTGTATCTCAAATAGTATTGACACTAGGGTACTGAAATTTAGTACATGGGTAGACACAATTTTAAAAAATTACTGTAAAGAAAGTGGGCGTTATTCGACAAAGGGGTGTGGTAATATTATTATATTATATCGAATAATATTGACACTAGGGTGCTGAAATTTAGTGCATGGGTAGGCATAGTTATTACAAATTACAGTCAATAAAGTGGGCGTTATTTGACAAAGGGGTTTGGCAATATTAGAAAAACACTGTATCTCGAATAGTATTGACACTAGGGTACTGAAATTTAGTACAGGGGTAGACAAAATTTATAAAAAATGACTGTAAAGAAAGTGGGCGTTATTCTATAAACGGGTGTGGAAATATTAGAAACACACTTTATATCGAATAATATTGACACTAGGGTTCTGAAATTTAGTACATGGGTAGGTACAGTTACTAAAAATTACGGCCAAAAAAGTGGGCGTTATTCAACAAAGGGTCGTGTCAATATTATAAAAATACTATATCTTAGTTAATATTAACACTAGCGTACTAATATTTGGTATGCAGGTAGGTGGGTAGGTAGAATCATTAAAAACGTGGGCGGGATTGTACACAGGGTGGGCACTTTAAGGAAAGTACTATATTACGGTTAATATTGAATTGGAAAGAAACAGAAATGGAAAATACCCAACTTTCAGGAATTAATAAAACAAATTTTTTAAGAACAAAGTTTCATGTTTGAAATTTTCTTCAAGAATACAATTACATAAAATGTTTCATATTTTCTAAAAAGGAAGAAATAAAAACTTTTTAACAAAAAAAAAAAAAACCGACTTCAAAATCACTACAAAGTAAAAAATAATTTTAAACAACTTTTCCCATTCATTTCTTGGTCATATTTTAAAAGCTATTTATATGTATTATAATATTGGAAATCTTATCATTTTCATTTTTTCTATTTTGTTTTATTATATATTAATTGCTTTATGAACATAATAGCTTTGAAGTCGCCGCTCATCTTTGACACACAATCATGATCTTTTACCATCCGTGCACTATTTGGTACCTTGGTGACACTGTAGTAATTTTAAAAGCTTTGTACACATTAAATTTCTCACTAAACTGGTTTGGGTGAGCTTGTAAAGCTCATATTGAATATGACATAGTGTGAAACAGCTGCACAAATAATGCATGGAACACATTGACTACTTTCAGCGTACTCAAAAATGGCCAACTGAAAGAAAAAAAATCGCTAAGAAGCTTTTATATTCATAAAGTTAATAATATTTTTATGATAAAACAAATTAGAAAAAATTAAAATAAAAAGATTTCGATGTAGTAAGATAAGCGCCGACTTCAAAGCTTTTATGTACATAAAGCAATTAATATATTGATGATGATAAAACAAAATAAGAAAAATGAAAATGATAAGATTTCACGATCCACCACGGTCGAAGAAAAGAACTCGATGCAGCATGTGTCCATACGACGTGAATGCAAATAAGTATGGTAACTTAGTCCAGCGATCATTCCGCATTTAAATATATTGTGTATAGTACGGCTTGTTCAAATCTTTAAAATACGAATTGGTTTAGAATCCAACTTATTCTTTTGATTTAAATGTTTTTCCCGTGAGCCATCTTTTAATATAGGGAAAAAGATAACGGTCACTGTGGGGCATATCTGGAGAAAACGGTGGATGGAGAGGGAATGGAAAGCTTTTGACGTAGAATACGTCATTCTCGGAGGTAAGTAGGGTGGTTGATAGTGATCAGGTGTCGGTATTTATATCACAATTTGAGCCTTTGGTGTGCCTAAAGTACTGATCGAACAATGTTGATGTTAGCACTTGTTGGTCTGCTTGATCGTCACTGAGAGAAAAAATCATGTTTGAACTCTCTAACTTATATAAATTTTACACAATTACATGAAATATAAAGCCAAGATTTGATGTTTTTGTTTGCTTAAGTTTGCTACCTACTTATCGACGGTTTCTGGTTTTTTCGACGGTGAAGATAGCGCCATCTAGCGTGAAGACATAAATCTTATAATTAAAAAAAAGCATACTTTTGGGGACATGTTGTTTTTAACAGAATCGCGTAGCCCAGTAATTTTGAGGGGCATGCTTTTTTAACAGAATCTGTTATTGAAATGTCAAAATTCCGCAGCCAATTAAATATACGGGCATATTATCGACAGTGAAATTTTGACATTTCGACTCGCCACATAGGTTGTTGAACTTGGTAGCATTGAACAAATTTTAGTTGCTTGTTTAAGTTTGCTACCTATTTATCGACAGTTTCCGGTTTTATGGACAAAACTATAAAATTTGTATGGGAGCCCCCCGTAAGGAGTGGTCGGAGGGAATAGGTGTCGAAAGCAAAAATTTTCCTTTTGCAAAAGTAATGGGGGTCGGTGATACATATTAACCCTCTCCGGCACTCTCTTAAAGGTCATATGCTCAGGTGTACGGAATAAATATACAAAAACCATAAAATTTGTATGGGAGCCCCCCTAAGGAGTGGTCGGAGGGAATAGGTGTCCAAAGCAAAAATTTTTCTTTTGCAAAAGTAATGGGGGTCGGTCATACATATTAACCCTCTCCTGCACTCTTTTAAAGGTCATATGCTCAGGGGTATGGAATAAATATTTTACTAAATATTTTTTAAAGAAGATGTCATCAAAAGCGAATTGAATAATTCAACGTCTTGTGTTACGACATAGTCGAAACTACTGTATCTTTTTTGTTATTGTTTTAAACTTCCGTTCTTACAGACCGGTCTTACAGACCGAACACATACTTAAAGCTTTCTGTACTCCAGAGTTAAGCTTTTTGTGCTTTCGCTCTTTGTATACCTTTCGGTTGATCAGGGTTCTTATTTTTGCCGGTGTGGATAAACAGTAACTGATGAGGAGGTGGAGTTTGATGAAGAAATGGAGGAGAGTTAGTATTCATTACGTTGGAAGAATTAGTAAGCGGCGTTTTCAAGAAATTTTCAAAATTAATAAGAGCAGTGTTTAGTAACAGAAAAAATTGCTGCAAGTTCGTAAAACTAAGTGTTTTGTTTGGGGCTGGTTCCTGTGTTTGGAGCATATTGTCCCCATGTGCCAAAGTTGTCCATTTCAAACCGAGAATGAAGAATAATTACTCATATAATTATATTTTTTACATAATTTTATCATATTAAAAAGAAAATTTTAAATAAAAACTGAAACTTTATTGAAATTCTTAAACTTATATAAAAATGAAATAATTAACTTAACTTTTTGTAATTTAAGAAAGTATTAGTTAATAAAATTTTGTTTTGTTTACCATTGAATATAATAACAACTACTAAGAATCAAAAAGAATCAAAATCCCCCTGCCTTTAAAGGGTTGTGCGTTGGGTTTGATGCCCACCACGTAAAAACAAATTTCAATGAAACGAAAAAGAAATAAGATAAAAATGATCCCCAAATCTGATGACGACTACCGCAAACGAAAAACTGACAATGATTTACGGATATGCACCTGAAACGTCCGAACCCTTAATTGGGATGGTGCCTCTATCCAACTGATAGATATCTTAGAAAGATACAAGGCTGATATCACTGCAATCCAAGAAATGCGATGGAAGGGACAGGGTTGCTCACGGCAAGCATCCTGTGATATCTACTACAGCGGCCATGCGGAGAAGCACGAATTTGGATGCGGATTCGTGGTTGGCAAGAGACTACGACATCATGTTCTGCGATTCACACCTGTGAACGAACGACTTGCCATAATCCGTGTCCAGGCAAGATTTTTTAACATAAGCCTGATTTGTGCGCACGCTCCGACAGAAGACAAAGACGATGAGACCAAAGACAGCTTCTACGAGCGCCTTGAAGATGCCTATGAGCGCAGCCCCCGCCACGACATAAAAATCGTGCTTGGTGACTTCAACGCCAAGGTGGGAAAAGAAAATATCTTTAGTCCAACAGTCGGAAAGTTCAGCCTCCACGACAATACCTCCGATAACGGAATGAGGCTGATTGACTTTGCCGCAGCGCGAAACATGGTCGTTAGTAGCACTAGATTCAAGCATCTCAATATTCATAAAGCAACTTGGCTGTCTCCTGATCAAAAGACGCGCAACCAAATTGATCACGTTTTGATTGACGGAAGGCACTCTTCCAGTGTTTTAGATGTACGCACGATCCGTGGTGCCAATATAGACTCGGATCATTATCTTGTCGCAGCCAAGATCCGTACACGCCTGTGCGCAAGCAAGAATGCGCGCAATCCAGCACAGAGAAAGCTAGACGTCGAAAAGCTGCAAACAAAGCAAACAGCCGAAGACTTCGCTACTCGACTCTCACTCCTGCTTCAAGAAAGCACTCCTCCGATCGACGATATATGCGCGCAGTGGAATCACATTTCCTACTCTATGCGTACGGCTGCCGAAGAGGTGATAGGCTATCACCTCCCTCGCCGAAACCAGTGGCACGACCAGGAGTGTCGCGACGCCACTGCAGAAAAAGACGCCGCCTACAAAGCCACCCTGCAGTCGGTTGTAACGCGTGCTACTAAAGAGCAATACACAGAGAAGAGGAGGGAAGACAGACGAATTTTCAGGCGAAAGAAAAGGGAAGCGGAAATGCGTGAGTGCGAGAAAATTGAGATGCATGGTGACAGGAATGAGGTCCGAAAATGTTTCGAAAAAATAAGACGCCTGGCCGATGGTTTCAAGACCGGGGCCTCTTCCTGCAAGGATGAAAATGGGAATCTAGTGACAGATATCCAGAGTACACTGATGATGTGGAGGGAACACTTCTCTAGGCTTCTGAAAAGTGACGACGACAACAATCCCGCCAATAAAGATGATATCCCGGAAACCCCAATTGTGAACGACAGCGTTGAAGTTCCGCTGCCCGACCATAGTGAAGTCTTGAAAGCTATAGCGTATATAACAAAGCCGCAAGAGCCGATGGCTTACCTGCTGAGCTCTTTAAGAATGGAGGCGAAGCTCTATTTAAATGCATTCATGAGTTTCTATGCAGAATATGGTCGGAAGAATGCATTCCAAACGATTGGAACCTCAGTGTGCTCTGCCCAATCCACAAGAACGGCGATCCCACAATTTGCGCCAACTACCGTGGGATAAGCCTTCTGAATATCGCATATAAGGTTCTGTCGAGCGTATTATGTGAAAGACTGAAGCCCATCGTAAACCAGCTGATTGGACCTTATCAGTGTGGCTTCAGACCTGGCAAATCCACCATAGACCAGATATTTACGCTACGACAAATCTTGGAGAAGACCCTAGAAAAACAAATCGACACACACCATCTTTTTGTCGATTACAAAGCCGCCTTCGACAGTCCAATAAGGAATCATCTATATTCCACCATGTCTGAATTTGGTATTCCTGCAAAGCTCATCCGCCTTTGCAGAATGACACTGAGCAACACCAGTAGCACAGTTAAAATCGGGAAGGACCTCACTCCTCCATTCGATACCAAACGAGGTTTCAGACAAGGTGATTCCTTATCGTGCGACTTTTTCAACCTAATGATGGAGAAGATCATCCGAGCTGCTGATTTGAGACGCAGTGGCACGATATTCTACAAAAGTATTATGCTGCTGGCGTATACTGATGATATCGATATCATTGGCCATAATACGCGCGAAGTCAGTGCAGCATTCTCCAGGTTAGCGAAAGAGTCGAGTCGAATGGGTCTTGTAGTGAACGCAGATAAGACGAAATACCTAGTGTCAACAAATAAACAATCCCAGCGTCTTGGAAACCACGTCACTGTTGACAACATCTCCTTCGAGGTTGTTAAGGACTTCGTCTACCTGGGATCCAGCGTAAACTCTTTCAACGATGTCAGTATTGAGATAAAGCGAAGGATAACTCTTGCCAACAGGTGTTACTTTGGGCTGAGTAGGCAATTGAGAAGCAGAGCCCTCTCTCGACGAACAAAACTCACGCTCTACAAGTCACTAATCATGCCCGTCCTATTATATGCAGCACAAACTTGGACGTTGAGCAGTTCTGATGAAAAGGCTTTGGGAGCCTTCGAGAAAAAGATCCTTCGTAAGATCTTCGGTCTAATCTGCGTCAATGGCGAGCACCGAATTCGATGGAACCACGAGCTGTATGAGCTGTACGCTGACATAGACATAGTTAAGCGCATTAAAATCGAGCGGCTCCGCTGGCTAGGTCATGTTGAGCGAATGGAAAACGACGCTCCAGCGAAAAAAATATTCGATTCGGTGCCCGGTGGTGGTCAACGCAGAAGAGGACGCCCACATCTTCGTTGGAAGGATCAGGTGTTGGATAACCTGACTACACTTGGTGTTTCCAACTGGCGCCAGCAAGCGCAAAATAGAAATGGCTGGCGCAATTTCTTACACGAGGCCAAAACCGACCTTCGGTTGTAAGCGCCAGATAAGTAAGTAAGTAAGTAAGAATCAAAAAGAAAGTAAAAAAAAATATGTGTTTAATATGAAGATATTAACATTTTCTGCACTTTGGTCTGAGAGGCCGTGTTATGAAATTCATGTTAGTAAAGGAAGGTTAAATAACTTGTGAGATGGTGCCTTGAATACATCGTTCCAAAAATTCACCTTCATTTTCGCATGTTATTATTTTTCTTTTTTTTTAGAAAAGAAAGTCGATCAATAATATGCCGCGATAGTCCCAAAAAAACACTGCTCAAAATCTTGCAACCAATTTTGGGGCCTTTGGCGGCTTCAGAGCACTTCTGCTTCTCCTAACCTATTATTCTGCTTACGTGCCGATTCCGATTGCCGCAATTTAAAAAATTGTTTTTCCCAACTGAAAACTTCGTTTGTTTTTCCCTTCGTTGTATAAACACAACGCTTATAGTTCAGAGTTTCTTTTTGGACAAATTGTTACTATATAAGTAAATTGGTTATTGATTGGTTGATTATTCTTGCAGTTACTACCTCTTTTAGGCGACCTCTTTGAAGGGTTTTCGTCAGAAGTGCTTGTAAGCCCACGTTTGAATTCAGCACACCAATAAATTATTGTTGATTTTGGTGGAATAGATTCACCATTACATTTATCAATCCATCCCTTGCTGGTATAGTCCAAAGACATATGTATAGAACAGCATAGTATTTATTCAATTAAATTATCCCTTTCCCTTTTCAAAAAGCTTAGATGATGACAGTAGAGAAATTGCCTTGCAAACTTAATACGTTGTGTTTTACTTAATACGACAAAACTTCACAACATGATGTAAATAGAAATTCATGTTTGGCTTTCATCAACAATATTCAGCATCAATCATATTCAATTTCGGTTCTATTTTAACACATTCGTCCGATACATGTAACTTATTTAAGATACGACATTGAAAAATATGTTCAGTTGATCAAAATGTGGATGTAAATATGTAAGTATTTAGTATAAAGCTGTGTAGGCAAATCGATACATTTATTACGATACAAAACATCGTAATATCCTTAAGGCAGAAACATCTTTAAATAGTACAAAAATTTCTAGTAAATTTCAGACAAAGACACAGCGTTGGATTTTCAGTGAAGACAGTCTGTCGGACGGAAAGACATGCAACTCCAAGGACTGACTGGCAGACATATAGACAAGACAGACAGACCGATAGACAGTTAGACGGCCAATGTAAATAAATTCCATATCGATTGATGCCAACTCATGTAAAATGGCAACGTTATACAAAAATACATGGCATGCGTCAGAGCTCACAGTCAATCTTTATGCGATACGAATATAATACACGGCCAGAAATTAAAGTTTACATTTTATTTATATTTAAGCAAACTGTTTTAAGGCTTAACATAAAAACGCTACAGTTTAAGATAAAAAACAAAAAAAAAAAAAATAAATACGATAAATTTCAAATATGTTATACTGGATAGAAATTTTACAGGAAAAGTGATGAAATACATTAAATTTTAATCAAAAACAAATTAAAAATGAAATTGGTGGATATTTTATGGTTGGTGCTTGTGTCGATATTGCTTTTATTTCACACATGTCTTCTGTCAATGCTTTGAAGTTCATCAACTTCAGGCATGCTTCAAGCATCTGACATTCATGCATGCCTCCTATGTGTTACGGCCTTATCAGTTTACACCAGTGCACATTGGGCCAGGAATTTCAATAAGTGGCCCAAAGTGAAATATTTTCTCTATACAAATGATTCTTACGATTGATAACGGGACACATTAAGGTACCCTGAGACGAAATATTATTAATATAAAATTAAACATTACAATTTGGGAGGCATTTTAAGTCAAAAATTGCATTTTTTTTCATTTTCGTTTAAAATTTGAAATCATCAACAGTATAACTATTTCTCAAACTTCTTTAAAATTTTTAGCACTTTTTTAAACACACTGAATACAATATTGAAAATATATATACATATATATACACATGTGTGGCGTCCGTGGCGTAGTTGGTTAAAGTGCGTGGCCGCTATGTCAACGAACCTGGAGACCCAGGTTCGAACCCCATCAGCGACAGAAAATTATTTGAATTAAAAATAATTTTTCTGAACGGCCGCCACCTCTCTGCATACAATGGCAAACCTCAGAGAGTAATCAAAATGCCATGTAAAGCTTATTGAGAACGAGAACATTCCGTTCATCGCCGTTTGGAGTCGGCGTTAAACATGTAGGTCCGGTTCTCGGTCAATTGTGTACAAACTTAATAACACGCACAAAACAATTGATCATAAGAAGCTAGGTCAAAGTCCTTTCAAGGGCTGAAATGGCCAGTTATTTATTTTATTATTTACATATACACATATTTTCTTTTGTTTTTAATCCTTTTTTCCACACACTAACTACAAAGAATGGGGTTTAAAAAAAAAAAAAATGCGGCGCCTAAAGAAGATTCCCTGAGATTCCGCTAGTAATTGAAATAATTAACATGCTATTTCTTTCTTTAAGATATTTACTTGAAGAGTGATATGCACACTTTTGCACGTTTTTATTTACTTTTGAGAAATTTATAAAAAATTAAAGTCGCACAGTGTAACGAGTTCTATGGGATGGGGGACAAAAATAGAAGGAATCATCGTAGGTACATACATGAAATTAAGCATGTGTCATTATTTCATAAATATATAACACCACATAAATTTTTATCAATATCGGCCACGCCCATCGCCCAACTCCCATACAAACCTAAGATTAAAATAGCAATATCTGCAGTTGTAGAAAGTGTAGAGAACAAAATTAACTTGAATTTCATTAGATAGAACAAACACTTTGGGAATTTGTTTAGAAAGAGTTGTTTTAAAACATACTCAAAAATAAAGAAAACCAAAACTGCCTTTTTTCTTGAATTGAGTTTGAAACTTATGAAAAATTTGTTATTTTCCCATATAAATTTGCTCATTTACGCCAAAAGATGCTATAGGGAAAGCGTCATAAAATCCGTAATTTTGATTTTACGTAATAGATCTTTCGGAAATGTGCTTAGAAAGAGTTGTTATAAAACATAATGAAAAAAAGAGACCAAGAATAAGAAAATCTTTTACTTGACCACTTGCAGAAATCATTTTGAACAAAATTAGATGCAAAAAAGAAATATTTTTTTTGTCCTAACTGAAAACATATTTCAAAGTTATGGTCTACATTTTTCTTGCGTGCAATGAAAAAAAAATATTAAGAGGAAAAAAAAAATATATATATACATACAATAGAAAACAAAATATAAAAAAAACTACAAAAAAACAGAAGAAAAAATAAAAAAAATATGGGGTTCTCCCCACAACCTCCACGTGGTGACCCTGGAAACTATAAACATATGTCATTTATGTAGGCTAATTGCGGGTTTTTTTGTTTCTCGATTTCATAACATATTTATTGTTCTAAAAGTGTTATTTTCTAAAACCGTGTATATTTATTTTTAGTTCACAAATCACATGTCAGATTCGGTAAAAGCAACGCCTTGATCTGTCTCGTATCCCGCCGTTTTTTTAATACCACAGAATAAATAATAACCAAACTACAGTTTTTATATAAATAGTGCCACGCTCCATTGTTGGATCCCACTCACTTTTTCTAAAATTCTCGGAAACGGTTGTACCAACCCCTATACCCAATTTCAATACCCTAGTCCCAATACTAACTGAGATACGGCATTTTACTAGTAGTGACACGCCCCTTTGTTAAATCCAGTCATACTCGGGAACTTTTCATCATGCTCGGGAAAAGATACCACAAAATACTGTACCGAATTTTAATAATCTAGTCCCACTATTAGACGAGATACAGTAATTTATTGATATTGCCACGCCCAATTGTTGAGTCCCGCCCACTTTTTTCCCGTGCTTGAAGAAGGTCCTGTGTTAAGTATTCTGTACCAATTTTTATTTAATTTTGTCTATGCATCGCCAAGATATGAGTTTTGGCCACTTTTTCAAATTTCTGGCCCAATGTGCAGTGGTGACATTCGCACGTTTTAAACAACAACACTGAAACAAGAAGTTGTTAAAAGCTCTCACAACATTTGATGCAAGGAAATCTTGTCGAGTGTTGGATTTTCAATATAATAATTTCTTTTTTTATTTTTGTGTTTGTTTTTAAAACATCAAAAAAAGGTAAAAGTGAAGAATAGAATGTATTAATGTTTTTCCTGAAACATTTGCAAAATATTTAACTGCATTCATAAATAAAACAGCGAACGACTCCCATACCACATGACCGGATATGGGCACCACTACATTTAAAGCTTCTGTGTTGTTTCTGTGTTTACCTTTTTTCATTAATTTGTTGTTGCGTTTTGTGTTGCTACATAAGCCTTTGCAATCAATTCTTGCTCTCAGCGCTCCCAGAGCGCTCTCTGCCCATAGCTGCACATGAGCGCTCAAAGCAACACAGCGAGCCGATTGCTACTTCTTGTGCAAAAACTCAACAACACACAATGCCCGCGAGCTATAAGAAACCATGTAGTGAGCACCACTGGTTTACACTCAAGCGTAAATTTCTCAATTCAAATAAAGCATTACTTTGCTAGAATTGAGCAAATTTAAGACTCATGATATTAAGAAAAAAAAAAAATATGTTTGATTCAAGAAACATTTGCTTAAAACTCAAGAATATTATTTCTAGATTCAAGTCTAATATTTGCTCGAAGTGAGAAAAATTTGCTGAAAACTAAAATAATTTCCTTAATTTGAGAAATTAATTTTCCTTGAATTGAGCCGAATATGCTTAATTCAAGTATAAAATTTACTGAAAACAAGGATAATTTGCTTGATTCAAGTAAACAATTCTTAAATATAATAAAATATAAGAATATTATTTTTCTCTGTGTATAGTGTAGTGTAGTCTTCACTTCTTCTAACACCCACTCTTGAACTACGCGTTACTCAATAATAATTCAACTCGTTGAATATTTCATACTTTCAAGTTAAGGACACCACAAAAACAAGGCAAAGAACAAAAAACAAAAAAAAAAAAAAAAAGAACACAAAATAAAAGGCAACTAAATACATATTTATCCATCTATTTCCGTTGGCTATCGTGAATCTATTCTGACGGAATGCTTTGCAAATATTCTATGGAAGTAGTTTTGTCATATTTGGTTTAGTTTTTTACCCAACAATCAAATATGTTTTGGTTATTCTTCTCATATCTTGTATTTTGTCTTGTTCTGCCTCGATTCGACTCCAATGTTGCTGGCAACAATTCAACCATGTTTCATTTTGTAAAAATTGAAAATTTACCAGCAGTAAAAAAAAAGAAAATCTTAGTCGAATTCATCTTTCGATTGAATTTCAGTTTATTACAAAAAGATTTGTCTGCAGAATGCTACACAAGAATGTGCTAAAAAAATGGTTTGTTATGTAAATATTTTCAAGAAACTATATAAAGAAAGGGTGTCTCAGTAAAAGTGCACTTTTTTATTTTAAAATAAAAACGCATATTTTTTGAGAGAGTTGTGATTTTTTTATTGAATTGTAAAAAAGACATGTTCCGATTAAGTATGTAATTAAATATCCAACAAATGGCCCCCACGGCCCTGATGACAGACCAATACTCTTTTCATGAAATTTTCGATGACCTTTTCACAGAGATGTGGTTGTATCTCACCGATGACGCGTCGGATCTCGGATTTGGGCTAGGGAATTGTTTCTTGTTTATTCGCATAAGCCTGTGATTTCAGAAAACCCCAAAGAAAAAAATCGCACGGCGTTAAATCGCATAATATTGGTGGCCAGTTGACATCAGAATTTATTGATATACATAATTTGTTCTGGAAATAGTTCCTGCAATAAATCGATTGTTTCACGCGCGGTGTGGCAGGTGGCGCCGTCTTGCTGAAACCACATGTTGTCCTGATCCATGCCGTCCAGTTAAGGCCACAAGAACTCTGTTATCATGTTTCTGTAACGAATGCCGTTCACAGTCACTGCAATTTCGGCCTCATCTTCAAAAAAGTAAGGCCCAATCACGCCGCCTGACCAAAATCCGCACCAGACAGTTGCTCTTTGTGGATGAATTTGTTTCTCATGAATGAGAAAGGATTTTCCCCAAATTCGACAATTTTAGTTATTCACGAAGTCATTCAGATGGCACTTTATCGGAGAAAATGACTTTTTTGGAAAAATTGGCATTGACTTCACTTTGCTCCATTACCCATTCAACGAATTGCCGGCGCTTACCATGATCTGCTGGTTTGAGCTCCTGAGTAAGCAGAATTTTGTACGCACGAAGGTGGAGATCTTTTGTTAAAATTTGCTGCATAGTGCTTGGTGAAATTTGAAGTTGTTGAGAACGATGCCGAATTGATGTTGTCGGCTTTTTGGCGACACTCTCGCTTACAGGAGCAATATTTTCAAGAGACCGACCTGTTAACGCACAGTAGTCTTACTGTTCATAACTGACCCTGTTTCTTCAAATTTTTTGACCACTCTTCGAATGGTTGACACATTAGGTTGACACTTTCTCCACTGAAAATAAAAAAAGATGGAATAAAAAAAAATGATGACAGACTATTAAAGCGAGATGATCCAACTCGGATTTTCGAGCGAAAATCTCACAATCGGAACTTTTCTTAGAAAAAAGCACGATACCATTAAAGTATTTATTATTTTTAACCGACTTCAAAAAGGAGGAGGTTCTCAAGTTCGTTGGTTTGTCCGCTTTTTTTTTTTTTTTAAATGTATGTACATCGATAAATCCTAAAGCACTTGCCCGATTTCCGTAATTTTTTGTCAACAGATAGATACCATGAACGCGGAGGTCCTTTTTTAAAAAAGTGGGCGATATTCGACAAAGGGGCGTATCAATATAAGAAAAACACTGTATTTCAGTTAATATTGACACTAGGGTACTGAAATTTACAGTAAAAATACTGGGGTAGGCACAATTATTACAAATTACGATGAATAAAGTGGGCGTTATTTGACAAAGGGGTGTGGTCATATTAAAAAAACACTGTATCTCAAATAGTATTGACACTAGGGTACTGAAATTTAGTAAAGGGGTTGACACAATTTATAAAAATTATTGTAAAGAAAGTGGGCGTTAATTGACAAAAGGGTGTAGCAATATTAGAAGCACACTATATATCAAATAATAATGACACTAGGGTGCTGAAATTTGGTACATGGGTAGGTACAGTTACTAAAAATTTCGGCCAAAAAAGTGGGCGTTATTCAACAAAGGGGCGTGTAAATATTATAAAAATACTATATCTTAGTTAATATTGACACTAGCGTTCTAATATTTGGTATGCCGGTAGGTGGGTAGGTAGAATCATTAAAAAACTGAGCGGGATTGTACACAGGGTGTGGCACTTTAAGGAAAGTACTATATTACGGTTAATATTGATACTTGGAAACTGAAATTTGGCACAGGGCTAGATTTGGTAGAATCATTATAAGGTACGGTAAATAAAGTGGGCGGTATTATATAAAGGGCGTGACACTAATTGGAAAGAAACAGAAATGGAAAATACCCAACAAACTTTCAGGAATTAATAAAACAAATTTTTTAAGAACAAAGTTTCATGTTTGAAATTTTCCTCAAGAATACAATTACCTAAAATGTTTCATATTTTCTAAAAAGGAAGAAATAAAAACTTTTTTTAAAAAAAAAAAAAAAACAAAACGACTTCAAAATCACTACAAAGTAAAAAATAATTTTAAATAACTTTTGTCATTCATTTCTTGGTCATATTTTAAAAGCTATTTATATGTATTATAATATTGGAAATCTTATCACTTTAATTTTTTCTATTTTGTTTTATTATCATCAATATATTAATTGCTTTATGAACATAAAAGCTTTGAAGTCGGCGCTCATCTTTGACACACAATCATGATCTTTTACCATCCGTGCACTATTTGGTGCCTTGGTGACACTGTAGTAATTTTAAAAGCTTCGTACACATTAAATTTCTCAATAAACTGGTTTGGGTGAGCTTGTAAAGCTCATATCGAATATGACATAATGTGAACACATTGGCTACATTCAGCGTACTCTAAAATTGCCAACGGAAAGAAAAAAAAAATTGCTAAGAAGCTTTTATATTCATAAAGTTAATAATATTTTTATGATAAAACATTAGAAAAAATTAAAATAAAAAGATGTCGAATAGTAAGATAAGCGCCGACTTCAAAGCTTTAATGTAGTACATAAAGCAATTAATATATTGGTGACAATAAAACAAAATAAAAAAAATGAAAATGATAAGATTTCCAATATTATAATACATATAAATAGCTTTTAAAATATGACCAAGAAATGAATGATAAAAGTTATTTAAAAGTATTTTTTACTTTGTAGTGATTTTGAAGTCGGTTTTTTTTTGTTAAAAAGTTTTTTTGTAAATAACAAGGCAAATATAAGCTAAAATTTTGTTTTATTTATGAAATATTATAATTTGTTTACAACTGAGAATGAACGAAGAGGAATGAAATTTTTCAACTTAATTTGAATGTTAAGTATTTTAAAACCTACCTGTCTCTTGGTAACTAATAGAAATAAACAAAAACAGACATCAATTTCAAATTCAGCGGCCTATCTTTCTATATCTTCTCTATATATATGGCTATTTCCAAAAAAACGTCAACCACGGACCAAATTTAAAAAATGGAAAAAAAAAATTTCTTTTCAAGATTTATTTACAGAATTGCTTATATTTTTTTAATATATAAAAATTTTTTGTTTTATTTTTTGTTTATTTCGAAAAAATCAACCTAAATGGTGTAAAATTTATATTATTGTATTTCACCTCTATTTGTCTAATTTTTCCAATTTTTTTTTCCAGTGTTTAGTATAATATCGTTCGCACTCTTCTTACTAAGTTATAGTACAAACACCAAAGAGTAAAGAAAAAATAGAAAATATCGAAAAAGTCTAAGTAACGGTAAAAATTTTACTTATGTCTTCCATGCTACTTCTCTGTCCCGTTTACAATCAAAAAAAGGCATTTAGTTTTAGTACTCGGTGATCATTGATCGAATCAGTTTGCAAATTGAAGTTTAAAGCTAAAGTAGTGAATTTGTTAAAAAAATCGAAAATTGAAACATTTACAACAACAACTTTTTTTTTATTAGTGCTCAAAGTGTGTCCCGTTTACAATCGTTAGTATACTTGTTTTAAAAATTAAGAATTTTTTTTTAATTTAAATTAATATTTTTAAACAGATGGAAAATAAAAGGTGTGAAGACAATAAAAAAAATGATAAGAGGTTCCTGAAAAGTCTTCAAAGTGACTTTAAATATTTGTTTAAACGGAGCTTTGGACTTCTGTCGACACAGAACATTTTGAGAGTTTTCCTCCAAAAAAGACTCAAAATTTATTTTTGTTTTAAAAATAATTTAAATTCAAATTCGCAAATTTTCAACTCTATTTAAAAGTTATAACTTTTATAAGCAAAAGTTATTTTAATTTTACGCAAATATTAAAAAGCATTTTTGTGATTCAAAAAGCAAGGCTTGATTTTTTCGAACAAAATATTTTTCCAATATTGTGTTTTTATATTTTTGAAAAAATAAACAAGCTAAAAAATTAATTTTTTAGAAAATATTATCTTAGTATCTCTTACCAATCAAAAGTTATAGCCAATAATCTATATATACAAAAAGCAAAATGCTGTCTGTGTGATTGCTGGAAACTTCAAAATTACTGAGCCGATAGAGCTGAAATTTTGGCAGCACGTTTTCTTCAAGTACGAGATGGTTTAAATTTCTGTCACACCCCCTTTTTACCGCCCACAAATCGAAATACTAAATACCAAAATACTATATTTCCTACGGTTTTCGTCGATTTGGCTACATTTTGGTAATTTAGTTTGTATGCTCACTGTCGGCAACTGTACTAAAACTGGGTAATGTCCATCTACTAGAAAACTGGGATGGGCATTATATTGAAAATAAAAGAAATTTGCAATTTTTTTTAATTTTTTATTATTTGGTGACTGGTAGGCTTATTAGCTTTCATTGCTTCCCCTCAGAATGTGCTGATTTTAACACCAACTAACTTATCGTGTTTTCGTTTCTACCAGAAAATGTTACCTTTTCATTGCCCTCTTCTTTTTTCGTGTTCGATTGTTAAATAAGTGCAAACGGGTGAAAAAAAACTGTGTTCGTTTCTTAAAATGTTACATTTATATAGGGCAAAAATGGCACATTTCTTGCCCTGCGAAATTTTTTGAGGGGAGAATGTTGCCCTGAAAATCAGCTGATTGCTTTAAACGAAAATATTATGAAATGCGTGTGTTAGACAAGGTTAAATACATATATGCATTCATAATTTCACACTTAAATAATATTTTTAATAAAGCAAATTTTTTATTTTTGGCGCACACAAATATATCAGCTGATTGAGTAAGCAGGCTAGTGTTTTGTGTTCAAAGCCTGCACTTTTTGAGGGTTGAGTGCAACACTTGAAAAATGTTGCACTGTGGTAGGGCAACATTTTTTTGTAGAAACGAAAACACCAATAGATTTAAATTCAAATAATTTACAAAAAAAAACCAATAAATGTTATAAAATCGTCTTTAGCAGTTTTAAAAAAATGAATTTTTTCGACAATATTTAGAAATAATTCTAAGCCTCCATTCCTATCCATGTTGCGATCAATATCACGATATTCTAATTTGTAGGTCCTAGGATCTAGGATATTGTGATATTGATCGCGACATGAATTGAAATATAGACTTTGAAATGTTTCTAAATATTGTCAACATTTAGTTCATAAAAACTCCACTAGACGGTTTCTTATATTCAGAAGCATCAAAAGGGTGCACTCAGCATTTGAATAGAGATGAAAGTCGAGTCTTGGTTTTTGTTCACATTGCTTTAAACAACAATTTAACACAACAATTAGCAATACTAAATTAAATAAGGAAAGTGTTCGTAATGAACCAGATAATGAGTCAAATTGGACAGAACAACAAAATTTCAGGGAATGTTTATTAAGAGTATCAATAGAAGAACTGTCTACAAATCAAATTTTTAATCAACAATCAGCGTTCATCTTTTTTTTACACTGGACCCCCGGTAATCCGGCCCCTGACTAATTCGGCACCCCCTGTAATCCAATATTTCCATTATTATTGAATATTTTTTTTACAATCTTCGCTAATGTAGATAATGCATTATTGAACAGGTTACTTACTTGTACTTGTATTGATTGATATATATTATGATTTTATTCATAATTTTTGATTGTTTTAGTATGTACATTTATTTGTACACAATTATTTCCTAATGTAAAGTTATTATTTTTTGTAAGTTCTATAGCATTAATAACGTCAATTTTATAATAAAACGTAAGCTTTCTATTGTATTGTTTAATTTACTTAATTTGACACACATAATGGAATATGATTTGTACTTCAGAGTATAACATACATAACCTTATCATTTTTTTTAAGCTTTGAACCAAGGTTTTTAGGTGTAATACCTATTCGAAGGGGCAATCAATTCAATTCAATTCAATTCAAGTAATTAGGCAATTTCATCCACAAACTACGACTCCAAGTCGTAAATATTGATGAGTTTTCAATTTCAGCTGATTACTTAATGAAAGAAAATTGCAAACGCGAAAGGTCAAAGCGTAGGATCATGTCCTAGCTGGGATTCGAACCCGGGACCTCTGGGGTGGCAGTTGATAACGATTGACGCACATTTACCGCATTTGTTACCATTTGCGTTAACGCATGTTACCATTTGCGTTATCAATGTTACCATTTGTCACTTTGTGGCCAAATTGTATGTAAACGGTAAACTTCCGGTACATTTTTAGACACATTTTTGAAAATTTTTAACGTGAATAATCACAAAAAGCGCTGAAATTGAAGAATACAACATTAAGAAGCTGAAAAATGTTGGCAATGCTGTGACAATCATCAGTGCTTTACACTCCCACGAGCGTTGTTAGACTCCTTCGACGATGCAAGAGGTTTAAGCCAAAAATTGAGGCTTAAATTAATGAGTCAAAATCTTTTTCTATTAGTGGGACTGTGCAATGGGCCACAGGTGAGGTTGTTGAAATTTTCTATAACAATTGCGAAAGTGGCCGATTTATAGAGGAATTTCCTTTGTGCATTATGATCAAGTTTCCCAATTATTCTGGACCAAAATACAACAGGCCAAAACCGACCTTCGGTTGTAGGCGCCAGATAAGTAAGTAAGTAAGTAAAATACAACAATTTAAATGTTCTACTTATTTATTCCGTAGTGGTATCATTAAAAAAAGGATCAACTAATTTTACTCGCAAGAAATTTTCACTATAACTTGCGTATGTCATTAATATTAAAAATTGCAAAGATTAATTCTCAATCAAGCAGTTTTCGATATAAGAGAAAGGGAATTTAGGTTATATTCCTTATGATAGGCTATTTCTTATGATAATTGATTGGTTTAAAAACGCCAAGGATACAATAAAATATTGTATTTCAACTAAAATATATTAACATTTTTTTGTAATTGAATGTTTGATATCTGGTAATTTTATTGACAAAAAGTAGAATCCCCATTTAATTGAAATAACAAAACCTATTTAATATCTTTGCTTATATAGTTTTTAGAAATATCTATTGGAGCTAGCAACTCAACTAAATTGCCTCCACAACGTACCAATTTATGTGGCTAGCTAGCAAACGCGTAAGTGTTTGTTAAGCGACTGCTACGACCTAGTATAAGTGGGTGTGGCTCCGCCCATACAATTAAAATTTGTATTATCGAATAGCTTTCAAACTAAAAGTAGCAGTACTTACATAAAAACTCAAAATGGAGTTACTATTTGGTGATCTCCTGCTACTGGGAAACTGTAACGGGCAGTGGAAAATGACAGTGGTGTCAAACTATGAGTCTAAGAAAAGTTTTGAATACACCTATTATGTTCCCATATAGTTGCAGGGTGCAGCAACGCGCGCCGGGAAAAGGCCAGTTTCATATAAAAATGACACCAAGTTTGCATTAATATAATCAATTTACTTATATTTAAGTAGCTGAACCATTAGCTTTTGTTGTGCATACCAACTTTTTGAAAATCGGCAATTTCACATTGAAATGTAATATCAGTTGCACTGACGATTTGGCTCAAATTTTCTTTTTGCTTGTTTTATTATTTAAAAACAAAATCGGTAAAATATTTTCGATATTTGTATTGAAAATTCATTAACATTTCACGTTTTACACCAAACTCCTTAACCCTTTAAAAGCACACTTTCTTTTTAAATCGTCGGAAAGGTAATGAAACTTAAAAAATAAGAAAATAATGAAAATTAAAAAAAAAAAAATTATAGCGCCTGTGTCAGGCATGGAATTAAACTTTGAAATTAAGAATGGGTTAACTTGATTAATGGGTTAATGGGCAACTTTTTCAAACGTTTAGACCAAAATAGCGTCCATATTTTGGTACGAAAAATAATTCTAATAATTTGTAACTTCAGATTTGGTGTTCTTATCAATAAACCAATCCAAGAAAAAAATATGAACCAAATCGAAGATGTCCATTGAAACTGATATTGTGCTTCAATGTGAAATGGACGAAATACGAAATTTTTTGATTTTGTATTTTTTTCCCCATTCAACGCAGTGTGCAGCGTCCCACAACATGTCAAAAACAATCGATATAACACGCACAGAATACAATTGAAATTCCAAATAGAACCCTTTTATCTCCTACCCTAAGTCATTGGGCTAAATCGGTTTAATAATCAAGTCCGCCAGAGTTCGCTTTAGTGCAGCAATTTATAAACGCTTCATTGAACATAGATAAACAATAACTAAAAACTCTTCAAAGCTATAAAATAAGATGTTTAAATAAATAAGAAAACATTTTATATGATACACAATGTATAGCATCAATAACCGTCATCATACTAAACAACAGAGATACAAGACATCATTCCCATATTGCATGGGATAGCATTCAAACGTAGCTAAACGATTACACAAGAGGGTTGCAAAAATAAAACAAAAAAAAAGGTCTTGAAAGACATACATGTCCATCAAAATGAAGCCAACAAAATATTATATTTTTATGACTTAATAATATTGTTTGTTTGTATTTAATAGGAAAGTTTTTGAAAAGAGCAAAGTTTTCAAATATATAAAAATAGAATTCCTGTGAAAAACTTAAGACTTAATGTAAAAAGTATATAAGTGACGGTGAATGAGAAGATATGTAGCTGTAAGGTGAGCTACTAATGGGTTTCTAAATTTTCAATTTTTCTTATTTGTTTTTTTTTAGTAAATAAATTTCGAAACTTTTTTTTGTAGAAATTCCGCAGAAGATGGTATCTGACCAAGTAAACTGACTGCAGTGCAAAATTAAGTTGTTATGTTATATAAGACGAAGCAAACGATGCGCTGGTAAGTATCCTTAACGTTTGGAGGCGGAGTTCGCTGTCTTGAGCAAACAAAAGAGAAAAATTTGATGACGCGAAAAATGATTTTTCAACGTTGGTATGTCATACAATCCAATGAAAACGGTTGACTGTCAAGAGCATCATAAACACAAGCAAAGAAGTATGAGAAAAATGAAAAAAGGACATTATGTCCGATGCTTAAAGGAGCATTTTTTCCTGAATGCAGACATTGCCGCAGCGCTAACTGGCTTCTTTTGCGTTATGTTTAACTTTTATAAACTTTTAATGACTTTTGCTTTGGATCATGCCTGAAATATGTACACTGATATATCTATCTGTGTGTTTGTTCTACAGAAGCAACCATAGAAAAGAAAAAAGTTTCATCTTTTCTTTTGTGTACCTACTTCGTTTTGTTTTTAATTTCTTGCCTTTATTTTATTGCGCTACTTTATATATAGATATATATATATGTATGTATATATATATATTTTTTTTTTATTCTGGTAGCATACGAGTAAACGAGGTCCTTCGAGTTGGGACGCATATCTGGCACTTTCTACGCCTAAATAGTTTGAAGTTCAGTTGGTAGCTGGTGGACAAAATCACACATTTAACTTAACGAAATGTTTCGTAGCAAAGTGTAATGATATTAAATAAAAAAAAAAAAAAAATATAATAATAAAAACACAACAACCTAAGGAGAAAAGTTTTAAGTTTTAATGTTCGCGTATTTGATGAAGTTACTTAACCAGAAGAACAACGGGCTCCCATTATTTTTGTATTTGCTCATGCTTTTTTAATGCGATACTGGTGTCGGAAGATGCTCGCTGAATGTCTGAACATCGCTTAAATATAAATAAATAATTACAAAACTTATCGTTATCGCCAAATTTACAGAGATGGCATTTTACATTATATATCTTACTCCTGGAACAAGATAATGAAGAAAATATTTACAAAATGATAATGAGAATCAATAAGGCCAAAGTAACTTAAATCTTCTTACTATAGGGGTATTCACGATCCGGATGGTTGTGCCCTTTTGTAAATGAGTACAAAAGTAACAAAAAAGAGCTCTCCAATAACAACATACACGGGCTGTCAAAATAAATACTCTTTTGCACAAGAGCAATGAAAATACCCTGTAGCCAAGAATGATAGAAATAAGATTACGCGTTCCGCAGTCCCGTTATTTAATGCTCTCTTTCTCAACTGAGTGCATGACGTCACACAGTACTTTTGCTTGACAAAAACGTTTTGCTTGACAAAATTAAAAATAAAAACTTTCGGAAAAGTAAAGTAAAAATATCTGCTCTTCTGTATAAAAATATGAATATTTTCGTATACTACGAAAAAATATCAATTTTTTAAAGTTTCACGATTTTTATCTCCTAAACTATTCGAGAACGACAACATTTTATTGTAGCAGTAGGTTGAGCAGGTCCATATACATATTATAAAAATATGAAAAAAAATATTTAGGCGTGGGCCCCAAAGTAAAATTATTCCAAAGTTTGAAAATATCGCTTGTGACGTCATGCTCTCTCTCTCTCTCTCTCATTTGCGGAACGTGTAATCTTGTTTCTATCATTCTTGCCCTGTAGCATGATATCATGGTATAATAATACATGGTAGCATTGACAACTGCTTATTTTCTCTTCAACAGGAAAACATAAATGGTCAAAAACAGCTTTTTGTGGAAATACATCAGCAGCTGCTGTGGTTGTTGTTTTTTTTCACTTCAATGTTTTCAACATTGCTTGTGTTTTCAATGGCGGATTGTGAGCGCTCTCTTTTTGAGTATATTTTTTGACAGTATATGATTTCCCAAGCAACTGTCAATGCTACCATGTATTATTATACCATGGCATGATATAATAGGTTTCCGTACTCTACACTGTGTAAGATTTGTGTAAGTTCAAAATTAGAGAGTAAAAATTAAATGTGAAAATAGTTGCTAAAGTACAGAAACAGCTTCTAGTAAGTTTCAAGCACAAAACAGCTGATTTTGATTGCAGACGTGTCAAACGTAAATTGCGCCAGTTATTAAAAGCCATTTTTTAATGCAAAACTGGGCAATTACTTATTTTTTATTTATTATTATTTATTTGTTGTACGTAAATTTCTTTTTAGGCACACAATTTATGAATTTATTTATCGCAAAACATAAACAATTATGAAATGTAATTTGACATTTGCTTCATCTTATTGATGCTTATTCTTCTTGATGCTTGTTCTTACTTTACTCGAAGTCTTGAGTTCTAGCACTCTCTGTGCACTTTGTGTGAGCGAGAGAGCGATTTTATGCTTGTTCTTCTTCTCCCATTTCAAGCACAGAAAGTACGGAAACAGACCTAATAATAGTTAGACTCATATTCAGGTATGGGCAGAGAGCGCTCTGGGAGCGTTGAGAGAAAAAAATTGAAAGACCCCTTTTACATTGGTCAAGACTTGAAATTAAGTCTCTGAGTTTGTTGATGAAAGATGCGGACATCAACGTGAGAGAGGGTAAGTTTAAAAGGGAAAAGCAAAGAATTGATTTCAAGTCTTGATCAATGTAAAAGGGGTCAAAGCAAAGTCTTCTGTAGCGACACAAAACGTAACAACAAATCAAAGACAAAAGACAAACACAGAAACATCACAGAACCTTTAAATGTAGTGGTGCCCATATCCGCTCATATTGGAGAAAATATGAGCTAGATGTCAAAATCAGCTGTTGATTTTGAGTTTTGCTAATTGTTGTTGTTGCTTTTGTCGTTTTACTTTTGTGGCACTTGAAGTTACTCGAAAGCCTTTCTTTACACATTTTTGAGAGAGGAACAAAAAGTGCCACTCTCTATTACTCGAATTTTGCTTGAAAAATTTCTTCGAGCACGAATCTCGAGTGGAATGTAAAGGAATTACATTCCTCAAGTAAAGGAATGCATTGACAAATGTAATGATGAATCTGATTCATCAAAATCAATCATAATTTATTGGTTTGCTGAATTCAAACTTCTGATGAAGAAGCCGCCCAAAAGGTCGCAAAAAGAGGAAGCAACTTCAGAAATTATCAACAGAATCCACGATGATATCGTGAGCAAGTAAAACATGAAGATAGGTGAGATAGTTTAGGCTATAGAGATATTAACTGGCTCTGCAGTTTCCAGTTTGCATGATAATTTAGATGTGAAAAAGCTGGTTGCAAGATAGGTGTCGCGTGTGATAACAATCGACCAAAAAAGACAACGAACTCGTGATTTTGAGCAATGTTTAGCCATTTTAAACCGTGCTCCGAAAATTTTTATGCCTCGACAAGTCATCTGTGATGAAACATGGCTTCACCAGTATACCTACATACATCTAAATCGGTAAAACAAGCAATACATTTGCTTATATAAAGTGGAAGCACTCTGAAACGGTCATAGACATAACAATCGATAGAATCGGCCGGAAAGGTTTTGGACCAGTGGGGCCCCAGAAATTTTAAGCTTGGGCCAATGCTTAAAAAAACAAAAACACAAAATGTTGCTCATCGTTGCGTTTGGCAAAAAAAACAAACAAAACAAAAAAACAATTACAATACAATAAAATTACATGTCATGAAAAATTACTTGACACAAAAGTAACGGGACAATCAGCTTCAGCATCGACATCATCGAGTGTGCGTTTTTTTATTTTGGCTTTGCATGCATTTGTTTTTGTAAAGTTCGGTGGAAAATGTGCTGAACACTGAACGAGTGCGGTTTGTGTTATTGTTTTTGCAGGCGTTCCTTGATTTTGGCTCATCGCAAAGACAAAACTAAGATAGAAAAAAATTTGTATGAAGGGCCACGCGGGCCATACGGGCCACTAAGTGGGCATGTTTGTTTTGGACAGTGTTTTTTGGGACACTCACAGCATATAATTGATCGAATCTCTTGGAAAAACAACAACAGGCGAGTATTATGCAGCATTATTGAATCGTTTGAATAATGCACTCAAGGCAAATCGACCACATTGAAAGAAGTTCTTTGTTTTTTCCAAGACAGTTCACCATCGCACAACTCATTGTAAGCAATGGAAGAACTCAACCAACGACGCTTTGTATTTTTGCCCCATCCAGATATGGCCCCCAACGGCTATTATCATTATTCCAATCTCAAAAGATGGCTCACGCAAAAAAGATTTTCATCAAAATGAAAATCGAAGTTAAATTGGAAATCGATAGGTACTTATTTTGAAGAGTTGGCCAAATCGTACTATAAAAAATGTATCGAACTGATTAAAGATCACTGGACTTTATACGGGGGCCATATCATAAATTATTATAGAACAGCTTAGTAGTAATGCACTGTAATATTGGATACGCCACACAGTAGGACGAGTCCATACAAAAGTCAGGAATAAATACAAGGATTCGTTCGATTTTTTAATGAAATTTTGTATGCTTAGTTTAGTTTATGTTATCTAAGAAAAATACAAAAAATGGTTGAAATCGGTGAACTCCTAGGGGTACCTCCCTTGGACCTATATTAATTTTTATACCCCTACGTTTAAAAAACGTAAACGGGGTATATTAATTTTGTCACTCCGTTTCTAACGCCCATAAGGAGGCGTGGTAGGTATAGAAAAGTATATATATTCTTGATCAGCATCACCACCCGAGTCGATTTAGCCATGTCCGTCTGTCTGTCTGTGATCATGATTACAGCCGTAATTTTCAAGCTATCATCACGAAATTCAATATTTAAGCTTTTATCTAAAAAATAAAGGTCAAATTCGAAAATGAGCCAAATCGAATCACAACCACGCCTACCTCCCATACAAAGTGACTTTCTCATAACGGTAAAATCTCTTCGAATTCCACAGAAACTAATATATGGACTTGAAATTTTGCACATGAGCTCTGCTATTTAATATACACTCTGAGTATGAATTTCAACTAAATCGGATGGAAACCACGCCTACCTCCCATGCAAAGTGAATTTATCAAAAAGGTGCAATCTCTTTAAATTCCACAAAAATTAATATATGGACTTGAAATTTTGCATATGAACTTTGATATATAACAAATACGCTGTGTATAAAATTCAACGAAATCAAGTGAAAACCACACCCACCTCCCATATAAAGTGACTTCATTAAAAAACAATACCGAATATTTTCTGTTAAAACTATGACGAAAATGTTTTTACAAATAAACACTTTTTTGACTGCTTAAGACTTCGAATATACTTCGGTTCGGACGTGGGGGTATTTTAACTTCGGCCAAGTCGAAGATCATTTCTTACTAGTTTTACATAATTTTGTATGGGAGGTACACACAAAAATTGACCGATCTTTATAAAACTTGGTCAGAAGACCAGCAATATAAAGTCCCTAATTGATGTGTACTTAAAATGGTTGAAATCGGTTAGTTTTTCGGGGTACCTTCTTGGAAGCTATGCATATTTTTGACACCCGGGTTTTTTCTAATAAATATATGTAACTCTTCTTTTAAAAAAACTAATTTTTTATCTAATTATTTTTCTCTGTACAAGCTTAACTTGTCCTATGTCTATTTGTTGACTCCCGGAATTAACGAACGAAAAAAAAGGGCAAAAAAGCCCGAATTCTCCATATAAAATCGGGCAGTTATTCCTATTATTTATTATATTTGACCATTTTAGGACTGAAAAAATTGGGCATTTTTACTAAATGAAAATATATAATAACGCCTGAATTTTTGTTTATTCAAAAAAAAAAAAAAAAAAATAAATTTCAAAATCGTTATGATAAAACGGTTTGCCCTTGTACGGAAGGTAAAAAACAACATTCCGTATAAGGGCAAATAATTTCATCATTATCAAAAAACACCATTTGGACCTTATCCGGATGAACATTATCTTGGACACAAAAACTTCTGAAAATTTCGGGCGTAATTTCCATTTTTTTCGGGCTTAATTTCCAAACCATTCTTTTGCCATTTTTTTTGCGTAAGTTTACCGGACGTAAATTTCGGGAGTCCCTAAAAAATATTTCGCTAATTTTTGAAAAATATGATTTTTTAACCATTTCTCAAAACGATATAACTCCAAGAGTGGGACGTAGTTGGATGAAATTTTTTAAATTCTGTAAGATTAGTAGGAATACAATCACATACGTGTAAATTAAAGAGGTGTTGTGCGGTATTGTTTTATTTTTTATAATTTGCTGCTAAGAACAGGAAAGTTTTTAAAATATTTTCTAAATTTTTTAATGTTTCAACATATTTTTAATGTTTGTTCAAATTAAAAATTTTCCATAGGCCGACAAAAAAAGGTCATGTTTGTGAATGTTTTTAAGAAAACCTAAGGGATATTTTTAAATGAGGGTGTTATACCTAAAAATATACACATTCAAGAGTATGTTTAATGTTTTTTTATTAAAAAAATTTACTATTAAGGTAGATACAGCTTTTTTTATAGAGCGCTGTGAAAAAAGGTGAAATGCGGTGACCAATATTGCTCCTCCTAAATTCATCTGAAACAAAAAAATGAAAAATATTATTAAACTAGATCTTTAAAACTCGTAGTTGTCATAGCTGATTTTGAAAATATTGATTTTTCACAAAATGGCGGACTTCCGAATGTAAAGTTACGATTTTCGACCAAAAATTCGTCATTATTTTGCCTATAATTAACGAACAAAGCTCTTACTATGACAAGTACGAGATTATTATGAACAAAATAAGCCCGTGAAAAAAAAAAAAAACGATCGGTTCACTGAGCTTCGAGAAATCTTAGTCACCGACTTTGAAAACATGGTTTCGAGAAAAACGCGTTTGAATATAAAAGTCAGCACTGTGCGGTCTCGAAGGCGGTTCACTCACTAGGCTATAACTTTGTTATTTTTTGAGATATCGACTTGAAATTTTAACCACATATTCTTGAGACTTGAAGCTTTGAGAAACTGCAAAAAAATGTTTTGAAAAAAAAAGTTCTGGGTATATAACTCCCTTTAACCCAATTCCAAATTCCTGACCCATTACTTGTTCGATTCCTTTTCCTTAAATCTTGCCCTTAGCGTGTTCAAACCATTGTTCTATTACTTACCACAATTCTTGTCCACAATTTTTTCTCAATATTGCCCTAAATATGGCTGTAAATCTGCTTAAGTCTTTGTCTTAATCCTTGTCATATTCCTTTTCCCAATTCTTTTCTGAATACTTATCCAATTAAGTGTTCTATTCTATGTCCAAAGCTTTATCCTATTTCTAATTTTAATCTTAGTCATAGTCTTTGTCCAAAACCTTACCATCATTCCTTTTATAATCCATATCCAAATTCTTGTTCTTATTTTTATTTTACATTTTTATGTTTGCTTTTGTGTGAACAGTTAAATATATCTACCTTAGAGTCATGTAATATATTATTCATGCATTAATTTTTGTTTTATTTTTATCATGTGGCTGAAAACCTCAGCTTTACTGTCGTTCCATAAGATTTGCCGTAGCACCTATAGTCACGGAGTTATAATTCCATGCAACGTTTTTTGTTGCTGTTGCATTTTTTCTGCATTGATCGGGTGCCTCTGTGGTGTCGTGGGTCCAAATTTTCCAATTTCTTTATGAGGTCAAAGAACCATTTCTCCTGTCGCAAAATAAAATTATTCGTAGCATTCAGCGAATAACAATTCCATGCAACAATTTTGCTTTTTTGTTGCATAAGCCTCTATCTCCGCGACCTGACGAGGTCATATTTTTTTAATTTTTATCGTAAGGCTAATAAAAATCCTTTATTTCAGTTTTTTGACATTTACGGCATGTATTCACTGAGTAATAATTTCATGCAACGCCGTTGCATAATTGATGTATTTTAAATCTTGGAACTGGTCTTTTGGCGGCCTTGTGACGTCACGATTTTTTCGTTTATTTTTGTCGTTAGGGAGTTAGCCTTTACTGACATATAATAATTTTTACCTTAGCACCCATACATAGAGTCTTATAATTCCATGTAACAAACTTTTAGTTGCGTTGCGTCTTTAATTTTGTTTTTATTTTTGTCATAAACTCAAAGAATTAACCTTTACTATCGTGCCATCAATTTTATCCTAGCACCTATACTCAGCGAGTAACAATTCCATGCAACGCCGATGTATTTTGAAAAAATGCCTTTTTCAACTTTTTTGGAGACCTGCGCGGTAAAACGCAACGTTGTCACGTCAAAATAAAGTTTTTGAGCAATGATGCGCTTTTCTATGTGCTTTAAGAAATTGGATTTTCTAAAAAATTTTCACATATTTGGGATTTTTGTAAAGGTCTGATAAACTGCAATCAGTGCAGATAAAGGAGACATTTTCGCGTCAGGTGCACACAACCCACTACATATAAGTGCATATGCGATTCAACAAAGAAACCTAACGAACTGTAAAAACAATTGTGTTCTGAAATCGTTAAAGGTTTTTGTATCAACTTGCTTTGTTTTGTCTGGAAAATTATTTTGGAAGTAATCGTGGTAACAATTTCTCGCTTTTAGTGCAAAATAAAACAGATATTTTGTTTTTAAACATCTTTAAAGACCATAAAGTTCAAGTCCTTCTAAGTTTAAGAAATAAAGCAGAAAATTCTTTAATTTTCATTTTATTTAATACAGTTCAACTCATTCCAGGCCAAGTAATATTGCGAAAATAGTTATATATGTCGTCAAATTCTTGGCGATAAAAAGCAAAAAAAAAAGCAACGCATACGCTTGAGTGGAACTAAGTTATGGCAGAGCATAGCATAACACAGCAAAGCTTCGCAACGTTATGATAGCAACAACAATAAAAAATTCATAAAACCACTGAACTCAACAATAAAATCAATATGAAATTTAAGACCAAATAAAAACTTGTTATATTCTAAAAATGTCAGGACCAAATAAAAGAGTTCCATGCACAAGGACAACGGCAATAGAATGAAATACATCCATGGTTCTGGCAATAATTGTAACATGGTGCACATGCTTGCAGCAGAAGCCATTTTTTTTTTTTGCTTTTGTCGTTTGCTTTCATTATAATTTTTGAAATTCCTCTTGCGAACTATATTTATATGAAATATTTTTGGAACAACACACGCGATACTTTTTTATAGCATGTGAATGTGTATTTGTACGCATTTTTGTAATGGTGCATTCACACTACAAACAATGTTACAAATTTGTACACTCAACAAATGTTTTAGAATACAATACATGATGCAATTTTCACTTTGGTCTTAACCATGGTCTTAAAAGACCATTTTATTTGGTTCAGTGTAGAATCGTGGATGGAATATGTTCAAATTTTTATTTTATTTTATTTTAAGTATCTTGAATATCTTTGACTGAGCAATTACACTGAACAATAATATCAATTATTTTCCAAAATAACAAGGCTCCGACAATGAATTCCGGTCAAAAGGGGACTAAAAAAAATACACGTGTATCGGCGTTTTGAAAGTTTATGTATGAGTCTTATTTTAGGGGGATTTAATTTCTCCCTTTTTGAACATTCTTATAGTGATTCGGCATAAGAAATCATGTTATCCTTACATTTTTGGTATAGGATGTGTTCTGAGGATTTATGTAAAATTCTACGAGGAATATTTTTGTGGAACTTTTTAACCCCCTAACTTCTCAATTGATGGGTCTTTTTTGACCTTTTTGTAATAAAAGGCAAAAAAGACCCATAAACAAGGTTAGAATGGGTTAAAATGTTCCACAAAAAAAATTATCGTAAAATTCTACTATAAGTTTCTGAATAATACCAAAGCTGAAAGTTCAACTTAAATGCCAGAAATAAGTCAAAACTTGGTAGTGTGGTAAAGGGTTAATTTCGTACTTATTCAGAATTGATGATAAAATGTCGCACAAAACTTGGTTAAAGGCGGTTACTTTCTATGAAAAAAGTATTTTACTCATTTGGCCCATCATACTTAGCAATAGCAACGAACCTTATAGGATGCACTTTGGCTGATAAGATCCATTAGGTTCAAAGAAAAAACTATGAAAAGCAAAATTAAAGTAAAAGTTAAATTTAATCCCCTCCTCCGGTTCCCATTTAATTTACCAAAATTTGTTGCCATATACACCATATACTTGTTATTTGTATATCGCTTTGTAAGTCTCAAAGCGAACATCAAAGTGGCCATCACCGAAATAGAGCCTCAATAATGCAAAATAGTCATAGAAAATTTCAAGAAAAGTATTAAGGTCAGCAAGCTAAGCCGAGGCAGCTATTTGTAATATGATGTATTGCATACATACCTTTGTTGGTACACCCGTATAATGATGTTTGTATATGGGTCAATTGCAAACAAAACGCTCTTTTTTGTCCCCGCTCTTTTAACTCCGTTTTAGATAAATACAAAAAAAAAAAAAAAAAACAAATAAAAAGTGAGAAAGTGATCACTGCAGAATATTTATTGACAAAACATATTTTTCAGAATCCTAAAATTGTTTGCATATTTGTTTTGAAGAATATTATATTGCTCCCTCGTAGTCGCTTAATACAAAAACATATGTTCCCAGCTACACTTTTTAATGAAAAACATAAAAAAAAGTTGAAAACAATGCAAAAATATAACAAAGCATTTAATTCTTATGTTTTATTTTCTTGTTATTCCCAAAACATTGGCATCGCGAATTTGGCTTTCGATTTATATTTAGTCCCCAAGCATTTTATTGAACGTCACTTTTTTCACTTCGTTAGTTTTAATTTAGGAGAGGTATAGATGACAAGTAAGTTATATTAAGGAAGTGCAGACATTAGTTCTCATGAAATTCAAAAAATTACCATGATTAAATAATATTAAAGTACATTTTTTTGTGTTTTCTCAGTTTAAGTAAAAATGTATTGAACGTCACGCGGAGTTTTATTAAAGCAAAAATAGTAAATCAAAAAAATGCCAGTTTAAAATCATTGTTTCATGGATTTTGATTAATTTCTTTGTTTTAGTATCTTTGCAAAATAAGATTCCTAAGAAAAAAAACTAAAAAGTGGTATTGAACGTAACTGTTAAGATGTATATGTCACACCACCGGCTGAAGTATTAATTTTGTATTTTGTTTTTGTATATTTAAGAGTGAAATAGCAAAATTAACGCCTGCTGAAAGAGCATGAAGATACCGGGAAAAAAAATAAAGCTAGATAAGGAACGACATGAAGAATATAAACGAAAGCAAAAAGAATGGTACCTATGTTTGATTTTGACCTGATTTTTGCTTTTTGTTTTTACTAACTGATACCGCCCATTTCACATTGAAGTGATCAGTTGCACTGAACCTCTCCGATTTCTTTCAAATATTTTTCTTGCATTGGTTTTTTGATTTGAAAACCAAATTCGAAGTTATAAATTTTTAGAATAATTTTTCGCGGAAAAAAAGGGTCTATTTTGAGACAACGTAGCTCAATCAACTTAAGATCGATTACCGGTAATATAGTATCATTGGAAAAGTTATTTCATCTATTTTGAGGAAAAGTACAAAATTTTTGAAAATATTGCAATAAGTTGACTCATTCTTAATTTGTTTAAGTTTAATACCATGCCAGCAAGACGTGCTATAATTTTTTTCTTTTTTATAATTTTCATTTTTTTACGTTTTTACGTTAGGTTATACCTTTCCAATGATATAAAATGAAGATGTGGTTTTAAAGGGTTCAGAAGTTATATTGTAAAACGTTAAGTCTTTCAATAAAAATTCAACTAGCTATTGACTTTTTTAATTTTTATGTAAAAAAAAAAAATTGGATGAAAATTTTATGCTTATATACTTTATATTTACTTTTTTTTTTTTTTTTTGTAAAAGAATACACCTGTTTTTTGTTAAACTTCCAATTTCATTAACATTATTTAGTTAAGCGGAACAAAATGTATTGAACGTCACAAGATGTATTGAACGTCACCCTGTTGTTTTTTCTGAAATTGCTTATTATTTAACAGCAAGTCTACTATTTTGAAAATAACCTCTATGTTGATGTCTTTTTGGAGAACAATTTTAATTTTTTCCAGTTAAAATTGTAAAGTATGTAGGTATTATTGGTAAAAAATTATTATTTCTGTAACTGAAATGGCGATTTTTGCAAAAGCCGATTTAACTTATTAAATAACTTAACACGCATCACAGTAAGCTTTAATTTACAACATTTTTCAAATTTTTAGTGATTTTTCCCGTATATCTGCTGTGTGACGTTCAATAAAAAAATCGTATAAAAACCATAGAAAAAATGATTTTTTGCAGGGCCTAAAAACAACTTCGAATTCTCCATTAATTTTCACTTAATTTGACTACTCCAACGGGAAAATTTAAAAAACTTTAAAAACAAAACATGAAAACCTCTTTGTGTACGTTTTTTTTTGCAATTGATTTATGTACATAAGTGAATCTTAAATCTATATTCTAGATCAGTCATGAACAGGAAAATAAATTGGTGGGCCAATGTTTTTTTTTTAAAAACAAACAAAATTTTCCTCATTATTGCTTTTGCTCATAATTGCAAAAAAAAAAACCTAAACAAGAAAAAATTGTCAAAGCACTCCGACCAGACTGAATCAGTGTTGCCAGATGAAATTACCACCAAAATTCTCTTTTTCTCACACTTAATACCGCAAAATACCTCAAATTATCGCAAAATACCACAATAACTCAAATTACCACAAAATCCCTCACATTTTTTTTTGAGGTATTGTGATATTTTGTGGTAATTTAAGGTATTTTGAGGTATTTTTTCCCACGCGTGCTAAATATCGCACTTGTGGTTTTTTTTCCCCACGCGTGAGATTTTTACCACAAAATACCATGGCAATTACCACATCCTACAATCGTTGAAAAATACCATAAGTACTATTTATCGTGCTCTTCTGGCAACATTGGTTGAATTTCTATTTCTGTAAAAAAAATATATGTAAAAAAATAATTGTGCAAAACAAAAACAAATCACATGTGTTTTTGTGTTACTCAAGTAACGGGACAATTATCTCAGCCTAATCGAGTGAGGCTTTGTTTTTGTTGCCTTTGCATGCAATTGTTGTTGTTAAAGCGAGTTAAAAATTGGTGAAAATCGGGGTTGTTGTTATTGTTTAAACAATTGTGCAAACACAATTTTGATAAAATAAAACAAATTTGTAGCTGGGCCAACTGGGTCAATTGTGCTTCTGGAAGCGTATGTCTGTTCTAGATAATATAGTCTTGGGTAAGGCGTTAAAAACTAATTTTAGTACAGAAGTATCCCTATAACAGTAGTATAATTTCAGTACAGTAGTAATAATGATACTTTTTGTAACATTGAAAAATTATGAAGATCAAAATTAAAAATCGTTTGAATTATGTGCAATCAATTTAATTGGTTAGTAACGGTAAAAATTAAAAGGAGTTCAAAGGGTGAAGGACCAATTCCAAACACAGAGTTAAGTATACATACGAGAGCAGGTTAAAATGTCCCTGAAATATAACATGTGTCACTTCAATCGCACATTCCATGTAACGTTTGTTAAGTACCATCTTTAACTAGAATTCATGAAAATTTTCAGATTAATATGCCTTTCAGTTCTGCTTAGGTACCCAACGAAAGCAAGCAACCCTGAGGACTTTTACATAAATAGAAAAACATGAATATTTCGTGTCTTGATTAAACATTAGGGGTATTCATGATCCTGAGCTCCTTTGCAAAAGAGTAAACAAGCGTAAAAAACTGTGAACACACCTCATACATAGATCTAGCAATTGAAGTTAAGTTCATTCAGCTGTGTTTTATTTTTTTAATTTAAAATTAAAACATATGCTTAACTCAAAATTTCCAACCTGATGGCAGTAGTCCAAAAAAGCATTAATTTTGGAATCCTTCTATTTTTTGCTGCTTCTCAGGTTGTTTTTTTTTAATTTTTATTTTCGTTTTAAGTTTTTTTTTGCCGCCTTTTATGATGAAAAAATTAAAATGAAAGTGCTTTGAAAGTTAGTGATGTGAAATTAAGATATTATACATGTATATGCATGTATATGTTGGTACTCAGAAATGTACACAATATACCATCAGTATTTATTTTCTGTTAAAAATTCAGAAAATGTACTCAAGAGCTCTAGCTCAATTTTGACAGCACGTGTATTTTGTTATTGGAGAGCTCCAGATCGTGAATACCCCTATTATTTTTTGCGAGAAAAAACATGACGCAATGTATTCACAGGTATAAAATGCTTTTCATAACGACCTTTTTTTAGTTTGTAAATAAATTCACAAAAATTTTAGAAAATTCAGAATCGAACTAGTGCCTCATGACGGCTAATCTATCGTTCTAACTAACGGGCCATCGCAATTGTTGAAATGAGAAAACATTCACTCATTTACTCGTAAACGAAAAACTGAAATTAGAGCCTAAAAATAAATAAATAAAATATAAAATTATAAGTAATTTCGTGTCCATCAGCATTGACCGTTTTTTTTTTGGCCTTGCACTATTTTTTAAAATTTATTTAGAAAACATTTTCATTTGAGTTCTGTAGCTCAGTGCGTACAAGGTTTTTTCTTAAATCCTGAGGTTGTGAGTTCGAGCCTCATTAATGTCAATGAATTTTTTTTTTTTAAATTTTTAATATGCATCAAATAATTTCACATTTTTGCAGACAAAAAATGAGTTGACATTGTGTTGTCATCCAGTTCTAAGTTACATTTTAAGTTTCAAAGATCTAGCTCATTGGGAAGTTGGTTAAAAATGGTTTCCAAGATTTGTACGAGAAAGACACATGATAAAAAATAATAATTATAATAATAAATAAAAATAAAAAAATAAAAAAAAACTTGTTTAAAAGGATTTTTAACTATTTAAGCCAACTGTTCTGCATTCTCCATGACATAATTTAATCATAAGTCATAAACCTCAGCTTGAAATTTTCTGTATTTTTTTTTAATTATTTAAATTTGTTAACTTCCTTGCTTGATTTAAGAGTTCTTCTGCACTTTATAAGAATCCTTGAAAACTTTACATTTTATAGTCAAGTCATCATTATCGACACAATATGCATACATATGTATATTCTGCTAAACACACACATATACACACAACACACTCACACACACTTGTGTTCTTGTACTTCAAGTTGTATGTATATATGTATATCTGTATGTATTTAAATTTATTTTTTTCTTGTTTTGTTTGAAATTTTGACAGAAAAGAAATTCCAAAATATTTTCCCTGTCCTTCTTCACCTGATTCAGTTCTCTTCAAGTTGTAGCAGATTTCCAAGTATCCACTTGAAAGGAATTGCCTCAAGTCACTGGCATAAGTAGATGAAATCTACGACAAGGATGTGCCTTTTCCCAGCTTATTTGCAAGTAGAGTTTTTCTTGTCATCGGCGTACGCTTGAACGGCGGCGTTTCTGAAAGGAGTGACTGCTGAAGAAAACGACAGGAAAAAAAAATGAAAATAAAATACGAGGAAGTTCTCTTCACTAGACGCACGGAACGCAGTAACAATGTGAAGAATCTCATTTGTGTAAATTCAATTGAAAAGGATTTTCTAAAAATATGTTTAGATATACACATGTGAAAAGAAAAATAGGTGTGTTAGTTTTTTGCTCAATATAAATTTAACAATTTTTTTTTTAATATGAAAAGTGTAGCCATTTGGATCGAAAAATATTTTACGCTATATTATTTTTACAATTTATTTTTCTACTAGGCAACCATTTCTGTAACCATTGCCTTTGAACATTACTTTCTTTAAGGAAATGCCTAGGTTCCTAGCTTTAAGGTAAGTGCTTCTCTTCTATTAACCCTCTGCAACTGATGTGCTCCAAATTTAACAATCTTCCTGACGTGGGGTCTAGCAGACCTCACTTTTAAACTGATTTTTTATGATGAAGTTTCTGACTGTAACTCTCTTGACCTTATTTCATATAACAGGTAATAATTATTAGGCTAACATAAGAATAAAATTTGAAATAAAATACTTTTTTTAGAGATAAAAACGAATTTTTTATTTTCGAATTTCACGTTTGTACACTAAGGGAAATAACGCACATTAGCATCATCCCCACGTCTGAGTATAAATTTTATTTAAATATTTACGTGGCTAAATCAAACATTTTCCTTAAAAAAAAAAATAAATAACTGGCCATTTCAGCCCTTGAAAGGACTTTGACCTGGCTTCTTATAATCAATTGTGTCGTGCGTGTTATTAAGTTTGTACACAATTGACCGAGAAACGGACCTACAGGTTTAACGCCGGCTCTGTTCTTGTCCTCAAAAAAGCTTTACATGGCATTTTGATTACTCTCTGAGGTTTGCCATTGTCTGCAGAGAGGTGGCGGCCGTACAGGAAAATTATTTTAATTCAAATAATTTTCTGTCGCTGCTGGGGTTCGAACCCGGGTCTCCAGGTTCGTTGACATAGAGGCCACGCACTTTAACCAACTACGCCACGGACGCCACATTTGCCATATTTTCCTTACAACTCGTTTTTTTACCGTATTTAAATTTTATTTATGCAACACACCTACACACATATTCCATACAGCTGAAATAGCCGACAAGCAGCAACAGCATCGCACTCTGTTCCTGCAGTTTAATTCTTGCAGTTGCAGGTTTCTTATAGTTATCGTTTCGTTTTTGTTGCAAGGGTAATATAGCCTGGATGTTTGGCTAAGATTATTTGTGAGTGCGATTGGTGATCGCATGATACAATCATATAAGGCTAGTGTGACAACCGGACATTTTCTCACAAAGGTCTTGCACCGATTGTCATTTACCTGCATATTTTTCTTTTTATTTTCTAATTTTTCTTTTTCTAATTCATACTATTTTGATATTTGGTGCCATAATTGCAACAACTGTCAAAAATAGTATAAATTGGGGAACGAAAAAAGTAAAAAAGAAAATAAAATATGCAAGCAAATGGCATGAACGCAGCTCGTGGGAAATATTCAAATAAAGGGTGATTTTTTTGAGGTTATGATTTTCATGCATTAGTATTTGACAGATCACGTGGGATTTCAGACATGGTGTCAAAGAGAAAGATGCTCAGTATGCTTTGACATTTCATCATGAATAGACTTACTAACGAGCAACGCTTGCAAATCATTGAATTTTATTACCAAAATCAGTGTTCGGTTCGAAATGTGTTTCAATATTAACATCAACATCAACATCAACATCAACATCAACATCAACATCAACATCAACATCAACATCAACATCAACATCAACATCAACATCAACATCAACATCAACATCAACATCGACATCAACATCAGCATCAACATAAACATAAACATAAACATAAACATAAACATAAACATAAACATAAACATAAACATAAACATAAACATAAACATAAACATAAACATAAACATAAACATAAACATAAACATAAACATAAACATAAACATAAACGTAAGCTTAAACTTAAACTTAAACATGAACATAGCTATAAATATATAATTATATGTTATAATAATATTGTATCCTTATATTTCCGTCGTTTAAAAATTGATGTTGACATTAGTTGTGGCAAATGTCGTTTTGAGAAACATGATTTATTGTGGATTTGCAATAATATAACCACTTCTCATAAGCACGCGTGTATAATAAAGAGTTTAAAAAAGTTTATATGTTTATTTTATTAAGTGAAAAATCAAACACGACTCCAACGCTATTCAGCTCGTTAGTTAGTTAAATTGATTTTTTCACTAATTGCGACAACATTTGCGACCTCATTATGCAAAAGCGGCAATTAAAATCCACATTTTCTACTTTTCCTTCAACTCAAAAGCGACAAGTTATAAGCGTTTATTATGTATGCCATTTGAGAATGTCTATGAAAAAGTGACTGATGTGTAGGTGTGTATGGCGCACAAATATGAACATATTATCACTTAGCTACCCAACAGGAAAACTAACAAATTGATACACACTTTATAAACTTGTTGTATCCTTTGCCATCACTGATACCTACGACCTTATCAAAAAATAAACTTATATTATCATGGAACAGAATAATAAGGTTCTGGGAGTTACACAATTGAATAATTTAAGGCATCTTAACCTTTTAGTTAATAAAGATAGAAATAATAAAGTGTCTTCAATAAGAAGCTGTTATATTAAAACAAGTCTTCTTTATATATATTTATTTAATGTTTGTATTCATTAATAAATTCCCACCATTTTCCAATTAGTTGTTTTTTGTAATTAGTCGTCAGTTTCTGTCATGGAAATTAATGTTGAAACTGATATAGTTTGAAATAAGCTTTTATTAATGTTTTTGTACTCTTAGTCTTTGACTTTATTTTAATTTGCTGCGTTTTTATCTCTTTTCAAAATGACTGCAGAACCTTACATTGTCGCTTGGAAACGCGGCATCGCTATTCTTTTTGCTGGTTCCGTTAAGGTTTCGCCTGATCCACGTCTACGTCTAGTGAATGGCTTCAATTTGCAGATACGTGATGCTGTGCCACAGGATGCTGGGGATTATATTTGCCAAATTGCAACAATGGAACCTCGCGAAATCACACACACAGTTGAAATACTGGGTAAGTTAAAGTTCAACGATTTAATCTTGACTAGTTTTTAGTTGCAATTATTTTCTTTATTTTCTCATATGAAACGAAAGCTAACAAACAAATAAAAATTAGAGTCAAGAAACAATACTTTTATAATAAAGCCAAAATAGCAAAATAAGTAAAAAAAAATATAGTTATATTCTTATCAATTTCAAATTAAGAAATTAGACATCAATAAATTTCTGATATTTTCAATACAAAAATACGGGACAATATTAGCGAATACGGGACAATATCAGACACCTGCAGAGATATACTTTATGGCAAAGTCATTGCACGGGCTTGTTAGTTAAAAATCACGATTTTCATAACATATATCTATATATATAAAAATAAGTTGCATTGTGTATGAAATTGATGTTCTCTGTAATGAGTGAACCGATTTTGTTTTTGGAAATTTCCCATGAAAGGTGATGTCAATACGAAGGTTTTTATGTATAAACGGTCTTTGTATGTGTATTGGTTCATTATTATAATTGGCATTTTAGTGAACTTATACAACAGTACAGGTGTGAACAAATACAGGTGCGCACATATGGTGTACATGGAGAAATATTTGCAAGGGAAATATGAAATAAATGTAATATTGGAATAATTTGGCAAGTCTCACTTTAGTTTGCATTTGCGCGAAAAATGTAGGCATAGTAAAAATTTTCCATACCCCTATTTTTCCATACCCCCTTTACCGCCCACAAATCAATAAAAATGCTATATTTAAGACGGTTTTGGTCGTATTAGACTAAAATTTGGTAAATAAGTTCGTATGGTTACTGTCGGCAACTATACTAAAACTGAGCTTGGTCTAACTATACATATACGCCCACTTTTTATAAATCATTATTATTCCTGAGTTGTACATGTTTTGATAGTGAAACTTGATATGTAGATGCTATAGGCCCAAGAGGCAGCTACTATATATTTGAGCGAACATTAGACAAGGGAGAATTTGGCCACACAGGCCAAATTTATGATATCAAATTGCTTTAAAACTAAATGTCGTATAACAATGAAGGTCTTTCTACTGAAAAACTGGCACGGGCATTCGAAAACGGGGCGTGGTTCCACTCATAAAGGGTGATTTTTTTGAGGTTATGATTTTCATGCATTAGTATTTGACAGATCACGTGGGATTTCAGACATGGTGTCAAAGAGAAAGATGCTCAGTATGCTTTGACATTTCATCATGAATAGACTTACTAACGAGCAACGCTTGCAAATTCAGTGAATGGGCCCTAGAAAAGTTGGCAGAAAATCCGCTTTTTTATCGACAAATTTTGTTCAGCGATGAGGCTCATTTCTGGTTGAATGGCTACGTAAATAAGCAAAATTGCCGCATTTGGAGTGAAGAGCAACCAGAAGCCGTTCAAGAACTGGCCATGCATCCCGAAAAATGCACTGTTTGGTGTGGTTTGTACGCTGGTGGAATCATTGGACCGTATTTTTTCAAAGATGCTGTTGGACGCAACGTTACGGTGAATGGTGATCGCTATCGTTCGATGCTAACAAACTTTTTGTTGCCAAAAATGGAAGAACTGAACTTGGTTGACATGTGGTTTCAACAAGATGGCGCTACACGCCACACATCTCGCGATTCTATGGCCATTTTGAGGGAAAACTTCGGAGAACAATTAATCTCAAGAAATGGACCGGTAAGTTGGCCACCAAGATCATGCGATTTGACGCCTTTAGACTATTTTTTGTGGGGCTACGTCAAGTCTAAAGTCTACAGAAATAAGCCAGCAACTATTCCAGCTTTGGAAGACAACATTTCCGAAGAAATTCGGGCTATTCCGGCCGAAATGCTCGAAAAAGTTGCCCAAAATTGGACTTTCCGAATGGACCACCTAAGACGCAGCCGCGGTCAACATTTAAATGAAATTATCTTCAAAAAGTAAATGTCATGGACCAATCTAACGTTTCAAATAAAGAACCGATGAGATTTTGCAAATTTTATGCGTTTTTTTTAAAAAAAAAGTTATCAGGCACTTAAAAAATCACTCTTTATTATGTTTTTTAATTTCAATATTTTTATATAAATTTTCTTTAAATGCGATAGTTTTATTTTTTTTTAAATATTTGAAAGATATTTAAAAAAATTCGGGCATTATTTTAATATATTTTTTATTAATTCTGTTTAAATATTTTATTATTTTATTAAATTAAAAAAGTATTTAAATAAATTTTAAATATTAACGTAGTCGATGACTCACTTTTTGGATAAATTAAAAAAGTTTTTGGATAAATTTAATATTTTTTCTCTTAGTGTACGCACGAAGTTCTGATTTTCGGTGTCTGGCAGACTACGACTCACAGTGTGACGAGCCCATATAGCGAGTGGACAAAAATAGAAGGAGTTATCTTAGAATCATAAAATTTTGTAAAAATAAGTTTACGATGAAAAATAAGTTTACCTTCTCTGCACATGCCCAGCGCTAGCCAGAAAGCGCCATCTCTTCCTAGGTAACTGGTTCTACAGTGACCTTGACGAACTCTCAAAAACTTCGGTCTACCGAATACAAAGCTTCATAAATAGCTCCAACTGGTTCAAATAGGGTGGAAATAATTAACCCCTGGTATCACAACGGGCCAAACTGGCCTAAGTGTGTCTCATAGGAGACAGCCACGTCAACCTAACCTAACCTAACCTAAGTTTACGATGAAAGAATTATTTTCACAAAATTTCGTTCAAACTGACTGAATGGCACGCCTACCTCCCATATAACAGAAATCAGTAATATGAAATAGTTCTCCAAACTATTATCCTAGATCAATAAAATTTGGTACACATAGTTCGTTTAAAGTTATAAACAGCGTATGTGAAAATGAACTAAATCGGTTCAATAATATGACCACCTCCCTCAGATAATCGGTAATCAGATATATTTACACAAAAAATTACCCCAGATCATTTTAATTTACTACACATAGTTCTTTTGTAGCTATAAATAGCTGGTGTAAAAATTAACCCAATCGGCCCACTAGCACGCCCACCTCCTATATATCTTATTTTCCAGTATGAACGTGAAGGGCATTTTAGCGAAAGTAAGATTGAGATAATTTTCCATTACCCCTTATTTTTTGGTTTTTTGTTGATAAAGTGTTTTATTTGAAAGTTTTATTTAACAAATTAATTTTTTTTTTTTAAAAGTGGGCGTAAAGTCTTTATTATTGTGTTTCGGCAAACCAAATTTTGGGAACATATTTAAGAAGTGTTGATATTACACATATTAAAGTTAAAAAAAAAACAAAAATGCTTTTTTTATTTTATTGCGTTTTGAACCTAGTGAAGAATTTGTTATTTTTTTATATAAAATCGCTTATTTTCGACAAAACATGCTCCAAAAAATTCGGCATAAAGTCGTTATTATTGAATTTTGGCAAACCAAATTTTAGATACATATTGAGAAAATGTTGATATTACACGTACAAAAATTAAAAAAAAAAACAAAATTACTTTTTACATTTCATTGTGTTTTGAAATTTGTGGAAAAGTTGTTATTTTTTCATACAAAATGGCTCATTTTCGCTAAAACATGCTCCAGAAAAGTGAGCATAAAGTCCTTATTGTTGGGTTTCGTCAAACCAAATTTTAGGAACATATTGAGAAAATATTGATATTTGACGGACTAAAACTAAAAAAAAAAACAAAAATGCTTTTTTTTTGTTATTGCTTTTCAAAGTTTTGGTTTTTTTAGATTTCTAGAACCTGTCCTTAGTTATACAAAATTTTTTTTATTTTTGCTTTTAATTAAAAAATTTTTGCTAAAACACATCAAATATATATAAATTAATTTTTTTGTATATTTTTTATACTAAAATTTACGCCTTATTAAGATATATACAGTGTCAAATTGTAAAAAGAAGCATTTCATCATCTCTTCGAGTCAACTTTTAAAGAGTGGCATGTCCGTAATTGAAAAGATATCGCAAAATCCTCTTACATGAAGAATACTAATACTCTGAACTATTATTTGGCGTATTTAGAATTTATAAATTTATTACTTTTTTTTCGTAAGCTATTTTTATCCGCACTCGTTACACTGTGCGACGTCAGCTGCAGAGGGTGAAGAAACACATTTGTGAGGTCCGAAATATAGCAACGAAATTTTCGCATGCATTCTTCTTCGATATATTAAATAATCATACGACATTATATATTAACTAATTTTGCATTAATTTTCCAACATTTTCTGGAGTAATCCTTAGGATCGATTTTCATAAGTAGTCCGCGATATCAAAAAAAAAAAAAAAATGGGTATGAAATCGAGTTATGACAAAAAGTGAAGGCGTTATTTGGTGGAATTTGGCTCCTGGAATTTACGCTTGATGAATTTACCCAAAAAAAAAAAAAAAAAAACAAATTGCAAAAAAGCCCGTTTTTCTATAACATCGAATTTTGGAAAAAAACCTCCCGAATTTGTAACTAGTAGGTCCAGTTCTCGATCAATTGTGTATAAACATTTAATAACACGCACAACACAATTTGATCATAAGAAGTCCGGTCAAAGCCCTTTCAAGGGCTGAAATGGCCAGTTTATTTTTTTTTTTTATTTATAAAGGTCAACAAAGTCTTACAAACTTTAAATATTAGTTTCGACGAACTCACTGATATGAGTAAAACAAGATTTTACGAGTTGTATAAGCGTTTTCAAGAAGGCCTTGAAGGCGATGAAGATGACGAGGGCACTGGTGGTCCTAGCATATCAACAACCAATGAAAACGTAAAAAATTATTGACCTTTACACCATTTTTATAACAAAATTTATTTTAAACGAAAATCAAAAATCGCCCACCAAGACATGTATTATTCTTTCAACAGTTGACAAAAACGTAAAATGTATGAAAATGTATAGATACTTTCAAGATATGCTTGCTAACACAAAACAGTCCGCGAAATGTTAAAATGTACATTACTTTTTGATCACACCTCGTATGTCAGTTCAAGGAAGTATAAATACTTCCTGCTGAATATATGGCATTTATTTTCACACCTATTTTTTCTGTGCCCATGTGTACATGCAAAAGCTAGTGTGTGTGTGTGTGTATGTGTGTGTGTGTGTATGAGAATGAGGCTGTGCAAACAAAGCGAAATTCAGGCAGAGCTCATTGCTGTATCGTGTTATAACGTCATTGATGCGAACTCATGTGATGCATCAAAAATCATCGCCATTTGTTATCCTTTTGTTGATTTTCATCACTTTGTTCAATGCAAATATGCTAAGTCTTTAGCCAATAAAAAATTCACTTGACAAAGAAAGCATAGAACTCTATAATAAGGTCGCATTCAAGTTTTATTGTTTCACTTTTAAAACTATTAAGATAAACGATGAAACTATTTTCCCCTCTTTGTATTGTTCCTTAACGGTTGGTATGACCTTAGATTTTTTTTTTATACATTCAAAGTGCTGTTTCTTCGGAAACAAATTCCTACGTATGACATTTTTTGATTCATTCGAAAAGGATTGAAATATCTTTCTGTTGTTTTTGCCAAACCTGAACTGATTTTTGTGTCCTTTGGCTTATTGGAAAAGAAAACTGATGCAGAAAGTCCTCAGTTGCAGTTTTACAAATTTATTCATAATTGCTAATTTGATGCCATGGTAGCTTCGTTTCATCATTCTTAACCTTAATTTTTTTTTCTAAAATGCTGCATTTTGTCATTCTAACAAGCCAAAAATCACAAAAACCTGTTGAGATTTTGCAAAATTACGGCATTAATGTGGTCATGGACAAATACAAGTGAATTGTGAGTCTTTGTATGAGCAAAATTACGTTTCAACTGCCATCTCACAACGAATTTTTATCCAATTTCAATGTTTATGGGCTACATTGGAAGATATTTTATGGTTGGAGTCATCAATTGTCGAGTTCCTTTAAATTTGAATTGAAATTCCTGTTTTACTAGAACAACGTGCAGTTTTTATAAATTACAATAAATAGCTCTTTATTTCTTTCGCAAAAGGCATTTCATGTGAAGTGAACAACCAACCATTTTATAGTTTTGGTTTTGATTCTTATCGCCATACAGCACCTATTTTAGACCCTAACTTTTGCACAAAATTTTTGTTCCGTGTGAACCTTTTTTACCGAATTACTTAATGATTTCGTAAAATCACCTTCAATCAAAATATGACTAATTTCGAGGACTTATATGAAAAGACACTCTGCTGTCATAAATATTAATACAGCTGACATTAAAATATTATTCAGTTTATTGGAAATTTTTTTAATGAAATTTGTTGTCTTAGGAGATATGCCATTTCAAGAAATAACACAGTGACAACATCAGTGACAACACCAGTGACAACACTACTTTTATATAAAATACTAGCTTTTCCCGGCGCGCGTTGCTGCACCCTGCAACTATATGGGAACATAAAAGGTGTATTCAAAACTTTTCTTAGACTCATAGTTTGCCACCACTGTTATTTTCCACTGCCCGTTACAGTTTCCCAGTAGCAGGAGATCACGAAATAGTAACTCAATTTTGAGTTTGTATGTAAGTATTGCTACTTTTACTTTCAAAGCTATTCGATAATACAAATTTTAACTGTATGGGAGGAGCCACACCCTCTTATATAATGCTCATCCCAGTTTTCTAGTAGTTGGACATTACCCTGTTTTAGTACAGTTGGCGACAGTAAGCATACACACTGAATTACCAAAATGTAGCCCAATCGAAGTAAACCGTAGGAAATATAGCATTTTTATTGATTTGTGGGCGGTAAAAGGGGGTGTGACAGAAATTTAAGCCATCTCGTACTTGAAAAAAATGTACTGCCAAAATTTCAGCTCTATCGGCTAAGTAATTTTGAAGCTTCCAGCCATCACACAGACAGCGTTTTGCTTTTTGTATATACAGTAGTGGACTTAAGTGTGGACACTTTTTGAAATTTCTTGCATTTCATAGTTTAAGTGACAAAAATAGTACTTTTTTAATGTAGAACCTTACGAAGTTAATTTTTTCTTGTTCTCTATGCTATGGTTTATTATTAAACTGCCATTATATCATTAAAAAATTTTAATACCATTCAATATCAATAAAAAAAAATGCCTTGCGAACTATGACATTTCGGTAATATTTTCTTTCGAGTTGTGGCAACACTGAACTACCACGTGTTCAGTCTAAACCAATCACAGAGAGCGTGGGATGATCACATGATCCAATCAGGTTACTTTAAAATGTAACATGGCACATGTTTGGCAATTTGTGTTAGTCATCCACTGCTCATTGTCAACTGAGGTTGTTTTTAAGCAATTTTGAAGTAAAATTAGTGTTTTTTTAACGAAAATGGCTCCAACGACGTCCAAACGTGCCGATTGGTCACCCGGAAAGAGATCTAGAGCTGTTACACTTCGTGAAGAAGGCTACACGTATGAAGACATAGCAAAACGATTGGGTGGAGGAGCTACCAAGTCTGGGGTAAGAAAGGTGTGCCAACGCTACAAGGAGACAAAATCAACCAAAACTGCCCCAAAATGTGGCCGAAAGCCAAAAGTTACGCCACAGGATGAAAGGAGGATATGTCGACTTGCGCTGCAGGATCGGCGTCAAACATCCAAAGATATTAATAAGGTCCTTAAAGCTACCGGACTTGATATAACCGATAGAACAGTTAGGAAGAAATTGTGCAAGAATGGATTACGAGCAAGAATACCTCGAAAAAAGCCTTACCTCAATATTAAACAAAGGCAAAAACGGTTGGAATGGGCTGCAGCACACAAGGGGTGGACCTCTGAAGACTGGGCAAAAGTGGTATGGAGTGATGAGACCAAAATTTCGATTTTCGGGAGTGATGGGATCAGATTCGTTCGTCGTCGTAAAGGCGAGGACATGCTACCGGAATGCACAACCGCCACAATGAAGCATCCTGTCAGTGTAATGGTGTGGGGTTGCATGACTAGAGATGGTGTTGGGCGACTGGCAGTAGTAGACGGCACAATCACGGCTAAAAGGTACCAAGATGTTATTCTGGAGCCAAAATTATTGCCTAGTATCCAGGATTTGTTCGAAGGTGACCGTAGTAGATGCATCTTTCAGCAGGATGGGGCTCCATGCCACACAGCCAAAACCAGCATGAAATGGTTACAGGATCACCACATTGAAGTTCTGCCTTGGCCAGGGAATAGCCCGGACCTGAATCCTATTGAAAATCTCTGGTCAAGGCTGAAAGTACTGGTTTCTCGACGCAATCCAAGCAACAAAAGAGAATTAATCGAAGCGATTCTTCAAGCATGGTTCCATGTAATCACAGCTGAAGATTTGCGACGTCTGGTTGATTCCATGCCTCGAAGGATTGACCAAGTAATCAAACTCAAAGGATTTCCGACGAAATATTAATTTTTATTATTAATTTTTAAAGTCTTTGTAGAGAATAAACTCTTTGCTTTTTTGCCATTTTGATGTTTTATTCGGAATTTGTTTTTTTTTTTTATGAAAATAGTTCAAAAGTACTATAATATAATAGTAAAATACATTCCCGAAATCATTACATAGCAAAATAACAATAAAGACTAATATAATAATAAAATTGATTAATGAATATAACATACGAGCAATTTTATTAAAAGTGTCCACACTTAAGTCCACTACTGTATATTTATATATTGGATAAACATTATTGGCTATAACTTTTGATTGGCAAGAGATACTTCGATAATTTTTTTTTAATAAATTAATTTTTTAGCTTTTATATTTTTTTTCAAAATTATAAAAACACAATATTGGAAAAAAAAAATTTTGTTCGCAAAATCAAGGGGTAGCCTTGCTTTTTGAATCATAAAAATGGTTTTTTAGTTTTTGCGTAAAATTTAAATAACTTTTTCTTATAAATGTTATAACTTTTAAATAGATTTGAAAATTTGCGAATTTGAATTTAAATTATTTTTACAACAAAAACAAATTTTGAGCCTTTTTGTGAGGAAAACTCCAAAATTTCAGACCTTTTTTGAAAAAATATTTAAAATATATATACTCAACTAACGGTATTTTTCCAATAAGGTTTTCATAGTATTTTTATGAAGCTTTAAGACAAAATAAAAATTTAACAAAATGTATACAAAAGCAGCGGAGATATTTGACTCGAAAGTCGCAAAATTAAATTTCTGATTGTTTTTTTATCATTTTTGAGCAACGATGTTGCATTAAATATATCGTTGTAGTAAAATTTTTCATAGTTTGATGAGAAAATAACGGAAATCATTTTCATTTTACTAAATTTAAGAAATATTTAAATTTTGTAAATATTTGCACATGTAACCCAAGAAAACAACTAAAAATATGCGATTTTGTAAAAAATTTGTACTACAGCACCATCTGGTGTCCAAGGTGGGTCAAAGAAGATAGTGCTAAAAAACTCATCGTACCTGAAAACTTTTTTATACCAATTTTTATTCTAATCGCATGAGCGGTTTGGGAGTTTTAGGTGGTTGTGCAAAAAATTTGTACTATAGCGCCTTCTGGTGTTCAAGATACGTCAAAAACGATAGCAGCAGAACACTCAACGTACATGAAACTCACTGTATACCACTTTTCATTCTAATCGCATTAGCAGCTTATGAGTTTTAGGCAGTTTTGTAAAAAATTTGTACTACAGCGCCCTCTGGTGTTCAAGGTGGATCAAAATTGATAGCCCACGAACACGCACCGTACCAAAAAACTTCTATACACAAATTTTCATGCTAATCGGATGAGTAGTTTAGGAGTCTATTGCGGCCTTACAAACATAAGTTCCTTTTTTATATATATAGATAATAGTTCCTATTGGAAATCTAATGTTTTTTTCAGTGAATTTTGGCATTTTAAAATTTAAAATTGCAAAGTTACAGCTATTTTTAACTTATCAAATATGCTTCAAAGAACATTGGTCATTTAAGCTCATAACATATACTTTCCTTCATATTGTAATATGCCAAGGTATAATAATACACGGTAGCATTGACAACTGCTTATTTTCTCTTTTATAAGAAAACAAAAGTCAAAGTCAGCTGTCAAAGTGAGTATTGCTTTCAGCTCTATATAGTTTCAGCTGTCAAACTGAATAAAGATTTCTTCGTGGGAACAGGCTATTTCACATTCTTAATTCGCAAGACAAAATACTTGATTCAGAGTGCCGTGGAAACATACTATAACCCCGAGTTATCTCGCCATGGAAACATAGTAAAGTTTGAGGCAACATTGTTGATACGAACCCTGCAAAAAATGCAAACTGCGCATAAGGCCAAAACACATAGAAAGCATGCATGCCTCAAGCATGCATCATGCCTGTGAAGCATGCTTGGTTAAAGCACATTGAAAGCATGCATCGCTTATGTGATAAATTTCAAATATGTTAAACTGAATAGAAATTTTAAAGAAAAAGTAGTGAAAATACATTAAATTTAATCAAAAACAACTAAAAATGGAATTTGAGGATATTTTATGCTTATTGGTTGTGTTGATATTGCTTTTATTTCACACATGTCTTCTGTCAATGCTTTGATGCCTGCAAAAAGTTAAAAGTTCGCCAACTTCAGGCATGCTTCAAGCATCATGCATGCGTGCATGCTTTTAATGTGGGCTACTTCATAAGAATATGTATATTCAATCACAAATGTCAGATGCTTGAAGCATGCATGCCTCCTATGTGCTTTGGCCTATAGAATGCTTACTGCGCAAAATAATGCGAAGTAGAGAATTGTTTTGTTGTTATCCGACGATCGTTTAACGAATCGTTGTTTCGGTTTCATTTGTGTCTCTTCGTCGCGTAATCATTTTGTTTTGTTTATGGTTTCGCTAATAACAGAAAACGAAAAACAAAACAGTCGCACGATCGTTCTTTTGTTGTTTGAATCGTTTTTGTTTCGTTGTGTTTCGTTGTCGCTTGAAAGATCGGAACGTAACAAAATATAACGATTCGTTTTTGCTTATTTTCGTTCTCTGGTTATGACGTACTTTGTCTTGATCGCGTCTCTTCCGCCCCTTTACAAGAAACGCAAATACACATATTGCACGCAAAACATTTTTCGATTAACGCAATTGAGAATTTCACCAACTACACTTCGTTTGTGAGTTGTATTTGCTGCAAACGAATATTCAGTTGTCATCAACTTAAAAATATATCTTAAATATATATATATGACGGCGAAGCACCAAGATTTTCGTCCATATTCGCCATAATAGACCCTTTCTTTTAAATAATTTTAATTATAATATAATTAAAGCTAAAGCGCAGTGCACTCCTGAGCGCCCGAACAACTGCTCTGGTTTGCTTCTCTTTTTCAACTGCCCAAGCGCGCAGTTATTTTTTCTTTTAGTATACACATTTTATACGCATACTCATCCTTTCCTTTTCTTCTTTCTTAATTTCACTTTCATCGTTCCTACTTACAGCGCTCAGGGTTACACTCGGCAAAGCTCTCTGCATTTGCCCCGCTTTCAGCAGCAATAAACACATTGAGAAGGAACAAACGGAATAAAACATAAGCATAAAGCAAACAAAGAATAATGAAGAGATACAGAATAAATTGATTTATTTTTGATATATTGAACACAAAATATTACGCTACACTAGGCATGTACCGACACGGCCTTCCTGACTAGCACACGTCCTCGGGTGTATCTACAAATATAAATAAAAAGGAAAGGTTCAACGTTATGCTCTGCTTAAGCCAAGTACGAGACTAATAATACAAAACAAATTTTCGAAACATTTTTTTTTTTTTTTTTTTTTTTTTTTTTTTTTTACAAAATACACATTTACTAATAATCAACAACCTTTACGAATCATATGTCTGTCAAAACGCTTTTTCAAGGCTCTTGCTGCACCTTGCAACGATACACTCACTATAGATGCCATCAAGACACTACATATTCTCGGTCCCCGCCATAACACCAAATGCTCCACACGCCATGATCAAACATCTTGTCTGCACTTGTGCTTGCAAGTTGATGCTTATGGTGCGACCTCTAGCCTAAACGTTTGACTTCACATATCTTCGTCACTGACGTCTCTTTCAACGCCTTCACTCATATTAACGTGACTTTCAACGTCACCTTCGCTTTCAGTAGCTTTATCCGTGCTACCTTCTTCATTTACCATATTCAACTCTACGGGAATCTGTCCTTCTGGCAACTTTCGCAAATGCTCATGAGCATATTTATAAGTTCTTTTACTAGACAGTGATTTTAATATATATCGGTCGCCTTCTAAAACCTCCGTTATCAAAAATGGACCCCGGAACTTAGGATCTAATTTTGTTTGATATCTCTCCTCGTTCTTAAGCAAAACATAATCGCCGACCTTATGTTTAACAATTTTGGCTTTGTTTTTATCAAATCTTAACTTATCATAACAAGAATTCTTTTCAATATTTTCTAAGGCTCGAGCTCTTACATTACTGACATCAACACTGTTTTCCTCTTCATTTATTGGTATTAAGCCAAATGGCCGTGCCTCCTTTCCTATCAATAACTCTAAAGGACTAGCCTTAGTTACTCGATTGACCGTTGAATTCAATGCCAGTTGTATCTCGTAAAGAGCGTCTTGCCAAGAACGCTGACTTGTTTCAACGGCAGTCATTAAATTTTTTAAGGTACTCATAATGCGTTCAACTTGCCCATTAGCACGACTTGCACCAGTGGCGATTAAGTGCAAATCAACTTTTTGTGAAGAACAAAAATCACGAAAGCTTTTACTAGCGAAGCACCTACCCTGGTCAGCTATTACACGCGATGGAATTCCAAACAATGATATTGATGACTTTAAAGCTTTGATACAATTTTCAGCATCAATATTTACAGTGTGGTAAAGATAAACAAATTTTGTAAAAGCATCGATTTGAACTATAACGTATTCCTTAAGGTCATTCTTACCACTTAATTTTCCAGTTATGTCGATATGAACAGTATGCCAAGGTATATTAACCTTGGGAATTGGATGAAGCTCAGCTTGAACTTTACCCGTAGACGGTTTAGATATTTTACAAGTAATACAATTATCTACAAATTTCCGGACATATTTGGACATATTTTCAAACCAGTAGTAATCATAAGCTTTATCGAGCGTTTTCGCCCAACCTAGGTGCATAATTGATTCGTGAACATGGTTTATTACGGACCACCTGAAAGACCTTGGAACCACAGGCAAACATTTTGTTTTCCCATTTCTTTGTATTTTTCGATAAAGAGTTCCAGCCCGCAATTCATATGTTCTTGCCACATCTTCTGCAAGCTCATTATTGCGCAATTTTGAGATGATAGTGGTAATTTCTTGGTCTCTTTGTTGCTCAGCAAGGAGCCAGTTGTTGGAAATTTCTGCTAAATTTACGTGCTTTTGAGAGACTTTAGCAACAGATTTCGTCTCTAATGGAACCAGGTTACGAGAAAAGAAATCTGCATGAGCCATGCGCTTTCCCTCTCTGTATTCAACTTCAAAATCAAATGATTGCAAATACGACCACCAACGATGAACTCTCGGTGCTAGTTCGATTTTTGTGCGAGAGGCCTTCAGGGATTTACAGTCTGTAAATACCACAAATTTGCGACCATGCAAATAATGACGAAAATGTTTTATTGAATTAAAAACAGCCAATGTCTCCAATTCATATGAATGGTACCTAGACTCCGCAGGAGAAGTTTTCTTGCTATAATATTCAACTACGTGAGGTTTGCTGTCGATTTTATGCAACAAAATTGCACCATAGCCATCAGAGCTGGCATCCGTGTGCAACTCTATTGGATACTGCGGGTCAAAAATTATCAATACCGGTTTGTTTGTTAATATGGAAATTATTTTTTTGCGAATTTGTTCATGTTCCGATTTCCATAAAAATTTACTCTTATCAGAGGTAAGAAAGTAAAGAGGTTTCATTAATTGTGAAAATTTAGGTACAAATTGCCGGAAATAAGAAGCTAACCCAATAAATTGTCTCAACTGCGTGACTGATTGCGGTGGAGGCAAATCAGTTAAAGCTTTTATTTTTCGTGGATTGGGTCGAATTTCCCCCGCTTCAATTTCATACCCAAGATACTCAACACTCGTTTTAAGAAAAGAACACTTTGCTATATTAAAAGAAAACCCGGCTTTTGTGAGAACATTTAAAATTATTGTTAGTCTATCAAACGCTTCCTCTTTTGTTGTAGCAACAATCATAATGTCATCCATATAGACGATGACATAAGAATGAGCATATTCACCCAAAGCATTCATTACGGCGCGTTGGAAAACAGAAGGAGCGTTTTTTAGACCAAAAGGCATAGCCAAAAATTCATATTGGCCTTCTGGTGTAACAAAAGCCGTGCGCTCAATAGAATCGGGGTGTATTGGGATTTGGTGGAAACCACTCGCCATATCCAAGCACGAAAAATACTTTGCTCCACGCAGTCTAGCAATCTGGTCCGATATGAGAGGTAAGGGATATCTATCGGATATAGTATTGGCGTTTAATTCGCGATAATCTACGCACAGACGATCGGAACCATTTTTCTTTTTTACAAGCAACATGGGGCTTGCAAATGGTGAGCAACTGGGGCGAATGATCTTTGACTCTATCAACTCCCTGATTTTATCCCTAACAAGATCCTTTTCTTCTGAGCTAAGTCTATAGGGTCGCCTTTGCACAGTTTTATTCGGATCAACTAAATGTATTTCTAGCTGACCAGTGGTAATGCGTGTTCGTGGAATTCCTTTTATAAACCAATCAAAAAACTGTTCTAAAATATTTATCAAACGTAATTTATCACACCCAATTAATTCAGTGTCAATAGAAGTTGAGTCGACTTTACTTTCAGGTACTGAGCAAACGTTTACGATTTTCTCCTTAAAAATATCAAATTTGTTGCATGTTATTACAACACCGAAACCCTGGCAAAGAATTTCACGGCCAATCATTACATCGTGTTTTAAGTAATTATTTAAAACTACATGAAATAAAACTTCTAATGAATATTCACTAATTTTTACATTTGACAAAATTTGTAATGTACTACATACAGAAGAATTTCCAATGCCTTTCAACACAACAATATTATTTACTCTCTTTCCGGAAAGTTTCCCTGCTACAGCTTCCTTTATAAGCGAACATTCAGCACCAGAGTCAAAACAAAATGGAATCGACTCACCATACTGATGCAGCACACCTCTCGGCTCTGATACAGCACATACATCCACTCGCTTTTCATACACATTACCCTTGTTGCTACTAGAAGGCAAACTGCTGGTTTTTTGGCATACTGATGCAATATGGCCCACGTCTCCACATTTGAAGCAGGTGAGTGATGAGCGATCCCTTCCAGCTGCTGCGACGCTTGAGAACTGATTAGCTTTTGCATGAGAACTGTGTTTGCCTCTGTCTTTTTTTAAACGACAGTCCGCCATTTTGTAACCAACTTTTCCACAGAAATGACATTTCACATTCGGCTGAAGTTTTATCTTTTTATTTTCTGCCCAAGTAGAATTTTCTGGAACGAAGTGTTCTCTTTTCTTGCCAAACGCAAATGCTTTTAGTTCCTGCTGCAATTCATTTCGCGATTTTATGTTTGTTGTAAATAACAATCGCTGAAGTCTGTTCTCGAATTGAGCCATATGTACCAAAACCACAGATACGGCAATCTCTTCGGCATTCATTGATTTCCAACTTGATATGAGCGATGTAACTAAGCGACTTCCATACACAGAAAGGCACTCTCCATCCCTTGGTCGGCCGTTAAACATGTTTATCAGCGTAGCTGCCGAAGTCTCAACACCTTCAACACGCTGAACAAACAATTCCTTGAATTGTGGCCATGTAATGCCGGCAAAGCAAATTTGCGATAACCACTGCGAAGCACTTCCTTCTAATGATTTGCTGAGAGCTATGATGAGTGCACTGCCCTCCAGAGGATTTTCAGACACAATCATGTCAACAGTTGAACACCAGGATAAAGCATTCACGCCCACACAATCAGGATTGAACTTTGGCAAAGAAATTACTTTTGCCTCTTGGCAAAACTGTTTTGGAGCTTGCACTGCTTTGATCAACTCTAAAATGTTTCGGTTTTGCGACTCCAGAATTGCACGCCAAATTTCTTTAGAACTTTCTTGAGGCGGAGGAGATCCCACTTCTGATGACGGCGAAGCACCAAGATTTTCGTCCATATTCGCCATAATAGACCCTTTCTTTTAAATAATTTTAATTATAATATAATTAAAGCTAAAGCGCAGTGCACTCCTGAGCGCCCGAACAACTGCTCTGGTTTGCTTCTCTTTTTCAACTGCCCAAGCGCGCAGTTATTTTTTCTTTTAGTATACACATTTTATACGCATACTCATCCTTTCCTTTTCTTCTTTCTTAATTTCACTTTCATCGTTCCTACTTACAGCGCTCAGGGTTACACTCGGCAAAGCTCTCTGCATTTGCCCCGCTTTCAGCAGCAATAAACACATTGAGAAGGAACAAACGGAATAAAACATAAGCATAAAGCAAACAAAGAATAATGAAGAGATACAGAATAAATTGATTTATTTTTGATATATTGAACACAAAATATTACGCTACACTAGGCATGTACCGACATATATTATATATATATACCTCAAGCTATTTCGGCCATTATTGTTTATTATATTAATTATATTTCTCCTTATGTCCGTCCATCTTCTTATGAATTGCATTTATCGCACCCCTGATGCTATCTTCGTTCGCGTATTAAGCAAATTACCAATTTGTTTATATAGTAACAATTTGCCAAAAAAATAACTCTGAGCGTAACTCTGAACTAAAAGCATAGTGCTTATACAACAAAGGGAAAAACAAAGGAAGTTATCAGTTGGGAAAAACAAATTTTTCAATTGCTGCAATTTACAAATCACTCACGTTTATGACAAACGAAATTAATTTCCTGCAACTAAAAGACTCGTTACTAGGAACTGACTATTATTATGACAACTGTTGAAACGTTTAAAAATAACGGTTTCAAGCACCACAAACGAAGTTCGCTTGCTGCAAACTGGCGATAAACGTTTTTTTTTCTTTGCGTGTATCATTTTGATCAACCCAATTATCAAGATCCATCTATAAAAATAATTAATTGTACCTAAGGTAAATAATTCTCATAGCTGGAAAAAACTCCCTTTGTGTACATGAATAAAATTTAGCAATAACAATACCTGTACAAAAGTTGAAGCTGTTTGCAGTTGAAAAATTGCACATTTATGGCAAAGAAAAGGACACGTTACACTTTTTCAACACAGCTATAAATATTTAAAGTAGAAGAATACATAATAAATTAGTTCAATCTTTTCAAGTATTATATTCTTCATAGTAAAATTTTAATTTTTTCACACAGTAAATTAATTTCACCCTGAAGGAATATCATACGGAAAATATCCCTTAGTGTTTGTTTCACTCGGAAGTGCCAACAACGATGATAGTTAGAGGAAAAAGAGAGAGAAAGTGTGTGCATTTGCTTTATGCAACATGAAAATAGAAAAAGGTATTACCAGGGCTGCCAGTTATGAAAAATTTTAAATTAAATTTTAATTAAGTTCTGATTTACTTTCAATAAATATATCTTGGTAGGTAAATAATTATGTGTTATATATATTGTTTACATTAAAAAATTACTAAGAATTAATTTAAAGTTAGTTTCCATGTATAGATATGGTAAATGAACCTTCTCAGATTGAATTTCTTTGTTCAAATCATTAATTATGCACCATCAGTGCACAACTTTTGGCTAGTCCTACACGTTTTACTACGCATGTTTCCAAAAAAGTTGAAAAATGCATTTTTCAAAATGCATCGGTGTTGCTCGTAATTGTTACTCGAGTATAGGTTCTATGAGAAAAATAGTGGTATGAAAAATATAGTAAAAGTTACTTCTTCGACTTAGTGATAAAAATAAAAACATAATTAAAGACGTGTTCGGGATGTGGAGGGACCTGCTTATATAGGGACGCTATATATATGTAGGTGCTACGGTAAATATTATTACTCGCTAGTGTTATACACCAATTACACCAAAACGATAAAAAATTTACCACTTCACCAACTAAAATATTTTCTACAAGATTTAGAAATATTTTACCAAAGTGGCAGCCCTGGTTATTACTTTAAAGACAAGTAGATCCGGACCAGTATATTCTTTTACACTTGCTCTGGGATTCATGAGAAAAACAAGAAAATTTTAAAAATAAATTGATGTTGCTGCCATATTTATTTCTTAAATGCCATCATAAATATGCGAACGTACAAGTATGAGCTAAAATATAGAATTTTGATGCAGCAGGAAATTGAAAAACAAAATTTTAAAGTAAAATTTTAATGGTACACATATGAATAATCTAAGAACATTGAAACATTGGAACATTGGAACAACTTTTTCTGTGTTTATTTTATTTTCTTAGACATCGTAAACATTTTTTGATTTACATTCAACTTTTGAATATGCTTAATTTTGGGAGATCGTGTATGTTTAATGTGTAAACAAAAAAAAATGCCATGTCTACACTAGAAGTTTAATTTGAGTTCAACCTTAGCTCTTCACACAGAGATGCGTTGGCAGAATTGTGTTTAGTGTGACATTTCTTTGTTTACTTTTGTGTTATCATATTTTTTCCAGCACCGTGACATTAATTCCACTTGAGGACAAGGCTGCAGCCATCTCTGCGCACACATGTGAGTTCTTCCTTGCGCTCCGAAAATCGGAAATTTTATCGGATCATACTGATATCATACCTCATCTTTTACACTTGCCCAAGTTATTTTCTTTTGTTAATTTTTTGCAAATAGTAAATTGCACTATTTAAGAACAGCCGTTTTTTTAAATTTTTCACCATAAAATTGTTCAACGTACCTTGTCATCTAAAATGTTTCGTCTGAACGTACCTTTTTATGTGAAGATTAGCATACTTTTAGGCATTTCTCAAATTGAGTTTTGATAAACACAGAAAGAAAGTTGAGTTTAGTTGAGTTTCATCCTGCAAAATTTAAAAACAAAAAATAAGAAATAACTGGTAATTTCAGCCCTTGAAAGGACTTTGACCTAGCTTCTTATGATAAATTGTGTTGTGCGTGTTATTAAGTTTGTACACAATTGACCGAGAAACGGACCTACAGGTATAACGCCGACTCCGAACGGCGATGAACGGAATGTTTTTGTTTTCAAGAAGCTTTACATGGCATTTTGATTACTCTCTGAGGTTTGCCATTGTCTGCAAAGAGGTGGCGGCCGTACAGTAAAATCATTTTAATTCAAATAATTTTCTGTCGCTGCTGGGTTCGAACCCGGGTCTCCAGGTTCGTTCACATAGAGGCCACACACTTTAACCAACTACGCCACGGACGCTACGAATTAAGAAAATGTATGAAACTAAAAACCCATCTTATATTCAGGCAACGATGATGTATTAACCCTTAGACGACTGCTCCTGAACCGCTGGAAAATTTGTTATTCCGACAACGGATTCGTGTTAAGCGACTCCATATTACTAAACAAAAGTGTCACAAAAAACAATTTTTTGTACCTGCAAAAGTGTGAAAAGTCATGGGACCTATGTGTCATAAGAATTGGTTTATTTTTGTTTTTTTTAGTATAAAAAATAATTTTAAGCAAAATTTAAAATATGTATTCACATGTGAATTGCTGCAGCAAGTGGCGGCCGTGTCGCAGTGGGTAGAGTGAGTGACCCATACGCCAGAGAACCTTGGTTCAATTTCCATCTGGCACAGAAAGTTTTTTCAATTCATTTTTCTGTTCGGTCGTCACTTCTCTGCAGAAAATAATGCCATGTAAAGCTTCTTGAGAACATGCACATTATCCGTTCGGAGTCGGCATAAATCTAGTGCGTCCAGTTCTCGATCAATTGTGATAATAACACGCACAAACATTTAATTACACGCACAACACAATTTGATCACAAGAAATTCGGTCAAAGTCCTTTCAAGGGCTGAAATGGCCAGTTTATTTTTTTTTTTTTTTATTTATTCACAGCAAAATTTCCCCCGTAACTAAATTCATTGTTATTTCTGTGAAAAATTTTCAGCATAAAATCTAGAATTATTAGACATTTTTCTACCATATTCTGAAAGCAGTTGAATAAATAAATTTCGGAACTTCTTGTATTTTAATGAACATATGAATTAATTTATTGTTTTTATTTAACGACAAATAAGTTTTGTTTCCTTTCATGTCTTTCTATTTCCAGAATGAAACAAAATAATTATTCCAATTGTGAGTTTGTCCTGCGAGAAAGATATTCAAATAGAAGCTGACACAAATACACACACACGCACACTTACACACATTCACACACAAGCACACACATTCTCACACACAAATAATTTAAAATACGTCCAGTTTGCATACAAATTAGGTGCGCAAGGCTTTAGCAGGAGCAACAGTGCGTAGCTGTAGAAACAACAAAAATAGCAATTAAATCCTGTACGAGTTGCAGGATTGCCATATGAAAGTATTTCTTAAGCAAATCAAACATTTGCATATTATAATTATTACGAAAAACATTTTCAAAGTTACTAGCAAAGAGTGAATAATAATTTTTTTCACTTGCCTCATTATTTTACATCAAAGAAAGGAAAGGAAAAGAAAAGAACATATACATGGGGAAAAAACACAAGTAAAGAATGTGGCAAAGTTTTGCAAGTTTGCCACCAGAGTTGCCACTTGAGTTGATTGTGTTCATTCATTCGTTCTTTTGCTGCAAGTTGAACGTCCCTTTGCCTTTGCAAGGACCTTCGTTGCTGTTTCTCTACTGCTTCTATTTGTTCATCTAATTTTCCATTTTATTTGTCGTTCATTTTTTTTTCTGCGCTTCCATCCAAAGGATGCGCTTACAATACATTGACACATATGCACATACAATTTCAGTATTGAAGTAGAAGCTGTGTGCGTGCGCGTGTGGGTGTGCAACTGTGAACGCTTCATTTGAACAGCTGCGACTTTTGCTGCTTGAGCTGGTGTTGCGCTATCTTAAGTTGCTTCAAACGATAGCTTTGATTTCTTTTTTCCCTGACAATTTTTCCCGACTAACTATTGCGTTACTTTGCACTCGCCCCTCAAGCCTCTACTTTGTCTTCTTTCATCTCCTACTGTAGTATTCCATATTTTCCCCTAGATTGGATAAAGTTTAATTGACTGTGTAGAGTTGTTAGTGTTGCTGAAGTTGAAGTGAAATCTTAACGTCGTGACGTAAGTAAAAAAATAAATAAAAGTTAAGACTTATTTTTTCGAACTTTATTTTATTTTATTTGTTGTTTTTTTTTTTTTTGTTTCTTTTATACCTTATTATTCTCATCTATAACATAGAATCGCTTTTATTAAGCTCTAACTTTTATGCTAGACGCTGTCCAACTGCTGCCACTTGCTCTAATGGAGAGTGTAGAGAAGTGTCATAAAATGGGAAAGATGAGAAGTTGGATTTGTGTAGGAAGTTATTATGTATGAAGTTGCATTTCATTAAAGCTTGATTTTATAGTCAGGGAAAAATGTTTGTAATTGAAAATATTCATAGAAATTTTTGCATAGAAATCAAGTTGTCGCCATTTACTTTCATCTTTACTAGTCGGTTAAGCCATAAACATGGGCGAGTTTAGGATTTTGCCGCCCCTACAAAAATTATAACTTTTCGCTCCATTGTACATCCTATTTAAAAAGCAAAAAACCATAGTTTGAAATTTTTTCTTAAGGTTAAATATCGACTGGTCTCTGATTGAAACTCGTAACTCAAAAATTTGAAGTTTTCATGAATTTTTTTTCCTTAGGGAGAAATATAATTTCTGTTCAAATTACAATTTACAAATTACAAATTACAATTACAGATTAAAAATTATATTTCTCTCAAAGGAAAAAGTTGAAAACTTCAGTTTTACTTCTCCTGAAAACCTCGATTTTTTTGACTTACGAGGTTTAATCGATATGCCTATAATTAGTTATTTTTTTGACGTAGAATACGTCATTCTCGGAGGTAAGTAGGGTGGTTGATAGTGATCAGGTGTCGGTATTTAGGCCACAATTTGAGTCTTTGGTGTGCCTAAAGTACTGATCGTACAATGTTGATGTTAGCACTTGTTGGTCTGCTTGATCCTCACTGGGAGAAAAATTTATGTTTGAACTCTCTAACTTATATAAATTTTACACAATTACATGAAATATAAAGCCAACATTTGATGTTTTTGCTCGCTTAAGTTTGCTACCTATTTATCGACAGTTTCCGGTTTTATCGACAAAACCATAAAATGTGTATGGGAGCCGCCCTAAGGAGTGGTCGGAGGGAATAGGTGTCAAAGGCAAAAATGTTCCTTTTGCAAAAGTAATGGGGGTCGGTCATTCATATTAACCCTCTCCGGCACTTTCTTAAAAATCATATGCTCAGGTGTATGGAATAAAGATACAAAAATCATAGAATTTGTATAGGAGCCCCCCTAAGGAGTGGTCGGAGGGAATAGGTGCCCAAGGCAAAAATGTTCCTTTTGCAAAATTTATGAGGGTCGGTCATACATGTTAACCCTCTCCGGCAGTCTCTTAAAGGTCATATGCTCAGGTGTATGGAATAAATATTTTGCTAAATATTTTTTAAAAAAGATGTCATCAAAAGCAAATTGAATAATTCTACGTCTTGTGTTACGACATAGTCGAAACTACTGTATTTTGTTTTTAATAATTTAGATACTTAAAGCAATACACATAAGAAAATATATCAAATTGTAAATACCAGGTGAGCCAGGGGTTTTATGTCGATATGTGCATATTGAATAACTTAAAAAAAATAACCGATTTCCCTATAAGATGTATTTTAATTTAACTTAGAGTTTTTGAATACAACATCAATCAAGTGGCCGCCTCTATTGGCCAAAGCAAAATGTGCCTTTTTTGCTGCTTTTTCCATCACTTCTTCGAGCATCTCGTGCGGTATAGCGATGATTTCGGCACGAATGTTTGTCTTGAGCTCGTCAATGGTGTGAGGCTTGCTAGTAGGGTTCCCAACACTAAAACTTTGATTTGCGGGACTGTGCTCATAAAAATACAGGACAATACGGTACATTTTTGAAATTTCAATACAACTTGTACATGAACTGATGCTAAACTTTGGTTTGGCATTTATTTTAGGCAGTAATATTGCTTTACTATAATAAAGTAGAACTCCATTTAATAAAAATTTCAGTAGTTTTATTTTTCCTATGTGAATAAGACTTTTATAAGGCTAAATCATATTGTGTAAGGAACATTACATAAAGATATCACAGAATCTCCTTGTAATTTATTTTGTTCACGAAGTTCAAAGAGCACTTCGTCCATTTTATAATCAACATAATCGGCCTGCTGAGCAAGCAAATCGTGTAGTTATTGATCGTTTTCGCACTCATTTTACTCTTCTTGATTCAAAGCCATCAACAAGACAAAGAAATGTACATTGCACAATGCACGTGCGTATCGAAGAAAATAATGGAAAATTTTACTTAAGGATCTTGGCTTACGTGTAGGGTATGCAAAACCGGTTCGAATTATTCGGCGTTTTGGTTTTTTTTTATTATTCGACACGGTTTTTTAAAAATCGCAATTTTGGAATAATTCGAAACCCGGTTTTTTTGGCTCAAATTATTCGACTGCTCGAATAGTTAAGAAATATATAAATCTTCAATTTTAAATTGAAAAATTCTTCAAACCTCTTCTTTTATTTCATTTGAGCGACTCTGTTTTTTTGTACTTAAGTTTTTACATTTACTAACGTTTCTAGCATTTCTTATCTGTGGCTTCTATTTCATTTTGCTTTATTTGAGTTCGTTTAGTTCTTACCTACTAAAACGATTATTATTCTTCGAATCTAAATATGCTTTTTATGAATTTCGAAAAAAGTACACTTTTCATTAATGGGAACAGTTTACACGAATTTAATCTTCTATAGCAAGCACTTTTAAGCAACAAACTAATAAATAAAAAATTAAAAAAAAAATTCTTCCCAAAAACGTTCCCAACACTCTCATCTTATACAAAAGTTTTGGTTCAGTGGGTAGTACTGCATAAGTACTTTTTATTTTATTAAAAAATAGTTGTTATTTTTGATGAATAGACAAAGATATATGTAGGTAAATAAAGTCAAAAACTTTGAAAAAACCGGTTTGTCCGGTTTAAAATTATATTATTTATATTAAATAATTTAAGTATATAAAAAAAAAGGGTTTGTCATTAAAACATTTTTGAGTTTTTCAAAAATTTTTTCCAAAATTCAAAAATATCAGATATGTCTTTTTTTTTAATTTGTGCTTATATTTGGAGCACTTTTTCCCTAATAAAATTTTTCCCAAAAATACCTTATTTTTGAATAAAAAATCGTTTAACTCACCTTTTACCACTGTTTCTTTAAAGAAACACTAACTTTAAAAAATTATTAAAAAAAAAAACTTAAAGATATTCAAAAACCCAGAACAGCAAATGAATTCTACATTCATTGGCTTTAAAACCATCTACAAATATTTTTCAATTTTTAAAATTTTACTGGAGCGTGGGGCTGATCAACTGGTATACTTTTTATAGACCCTTCTTTAAAAAATTAAAAAAAATACGAAAAATAAATTTATCACCAATATGATAGGTGAAGTTCCAGGAAAACGTAACAAATATAAGCCATAAATTAAGGAATCATAAGTAGAATTAAAATTTATGCATGTCAGAACATGTTGATTTTTGCTGTTTCTTTAAAGCAACGCTAGCTAAAACCCTATACAAAATCCGGCATAATTCGCAGTTTTTGTATTACTCACAAAATACCTCATAATGATGCCAATAATTTTGTTAAGTTATGATTTCATAATTAATCGGCGTCTCTATGAGAGATTTATTTCATGAATTATATCATGAGTTGAGCGTGAAGCATCAAATCAAGTGTAAGATTTTGTGGATGTGGGGTGTTACATCTCGTGGCATTTCAATAGAAATAGTGGAATATCAACTTTCAGCAGAATATCAACTTATTTACAAACTGAACTGTTTTTAGAAGACTATTGAAAGTTGAATTTTTGCGTTTCAACAGTATGGAAACTCAGTAGACTATCGGCTGTTAGTTTTAATGATTTATTTGCGTCGGACTCCTTTGTGGGAAATATTTACGAATATAATAAAAGAAAGCGCTGAATAAACATTTACAATAAAAAAATGGCTCGCAAAAGAGCATTGTGCATGAGTGAAGTTGCTAAAATTCTGGAAGAATTAAGTAATGAAGAAGAAACACTCCTCCCTCCCCAGACGTTTTGGGAACCAATGTCACAATTGCAATTTAGAGCTGCTGTCACTAGAAATCTGTTTCTAACCGAAGAGGATGAGGGCGAATAACGAAATGTGAACAATCAAGATCCAACTAATATATCACGTCTAAATGAAAAAAAAATTCACATTTTTCGATCTCTTCCAGGTACCAAGAAATTGCGATGCAAAGTGTTCCATAAAACATGGCGTTTTCAATGCATTAAATGCAACATAACTCTGCAACCCAAGGATTGCTTTAGTGCATATCAAGTGAAATATGTATCCAAATATTACACATCAATATTTTTATTTGCACACCAATATTCTTTAAGTAACAATACCAATATGGTTTAAGTATAATTAATCTTTTTGAAACATAAGAAAAGGATGTGTTTTTGTTTCTAGTTCCTCTGCGACAACATTAATATAAAGCGTGTTTTTTTTAGAGGTATAGAACTTCGAATTGAAATAAAACACAAGAAAATCGTTTTACTGTCCATCAATTTGGCTTTATTGGAAGGATAATTTTATGCCATTAATGTTTAAATATGATTTCGGGCATGTGGCCGCCGCGGCTGGCTCGAATAAAGCCAATTCTACAGGTCCAATTTTCAACCACTTTTTCGAGCATATGGGGCCGTATGTCGGCAATAACGCCACGAATGTTGGCCTCCAAGTCCCCTAACGTTTCTGGTTTGTTGGCGTAGACGAGCGACTTCACATACCCCCAAAGAAAATAATCCAATGGTGTCAAATCACACGATCTTGGTGGCCAATTGACAAGTCCATTCCGCGAAATAATGCGCTCATCGAATGTTTCCTTCAATAAATCGATTGTGACGTGCGCTGTGTGGCATGTAGCGCCGTCTTTTTGGAACCACAACTAATCCACATTCATGCCATCCAATTCGGGAACAAAATAGTCGGTTATCATGGCTCTATACCGGTTTCCATTAACGGTAACTGACTCTCCAGCATTATTTCGGAAGAAGTATGGCCCAATGACTCCACCAGCCCATAGAGCACACCAAACAGTCAGTTTTTGTGGATGTAATGGCGTCTCAAGGATCTCATGTGGATTCTCTTCACTCCAAATGCGGCAATTTTGCTTGTTGACGTAGCCATTCAACCAAAAATGAGCCTCATCACTGAACAAAATTTTGCGATGAAAATCAGCATCGAGATCAATCTCATTTTCGGCCCATACACCAAAATCACGACGCATTGCATGGTCTCGCGGCTTTAATTCTTGCACAAGCTGGATCTTGTAAGGTCGCAAGCCAAGATCTTTGCGCAAAATCTTCCATAAAGTTGATGGACAAAGCTCCAATTGCTGTGCACGGTCGCGAATCAATTCATTCGGGTCCTCTTCAACATTTTGCTCTACAGCGGTAATTGTTTCTTCAGTGCGCACTGTTCGACGTCTCTGCGGATGCGTATTATCACATAGAGTAAACGTAGTGCGAAAACGACCCATGGTTAACCGAATTAATTGCTCTGATGGACGATTATGTCGACCATAAAATGGACGGAGCTTGCGGTAAACTTCGCGAACTGAACCATTATTTTCGAAATAAATTTGCACGATTTGCAAGCGTTGTTCTTTTGTCAACCTGTTCATGATGAAATGGCAAACCAAACTGAACATAAATGACATTAGAGTTGCCAGATTTGACCACAAAATGCCAGTTTTATCTCTATTCGAAAAACAAACCCCTAAAAAAACACCCATTAGAAGCTAAGCATCAATACCGCAAAGTAGTTTTGGGGTTGCAGATTGTAAAATGTGTATTTTTAGTGCTAAATTCACCTCAGCCAAGCTCTTTCGTGTACACGGATAGAAAAATATACGCAAATTCAGTGGGGATTAAGAAAATTGCGGCCACAGATAGCACACAGCGAATATTAGCTCAAATCAAGTAAATTATTTTCTGATGTATCAAAATAAATATTCCAGCCAAAATCTACTTAAATCAAATGGATATTTGCTGCGCTATCAAAATTCACTTTGGGAAGCTTTGTGGATGCAGTTAACTTCGTAAACGACAAATGAAGATGCAAAAAAATTGTACTTTTTGTCACATGCAGGGATTGAACTCGGACTGATGGCATTACAATCGAATGATTTAACGCTCTGCTATTTGCCCGCTTTGAGAATTTATTTTATTTGAGAACAAAATGTATATAAAAATATGAGCTCCACAAATCTGAACTCTAATGACCGCATCCTCAAAGCATACCTAAACTGCGTATAAAATGGCGTGTTTCTAGGAGCGCTTTTTATTTTCCCGCTGGGTTAGGCATGTCTTTCAGGGAAGTGTTTGTAAGAGTGAACTGCTTCGACTTGGCAATAAGAAAATAATTTCTTAGATTACGCATAATGTATATAGTACTGGAAAATTTTTTTGAAAACTGAGTAAATTATTTTCTTGTTGCAAGAAACTCAAATTTCTGATTTGCACTAAAATTAAGTGAAATTCCACTTGTTGCTAGAAGAAATCAGTTGAGTTTTTTTTCTTCTTAATAATAGTAAATTTTTTCCTTCCGTGTATGAGCCTACACTCAGAAAAAAGCATTGGTAAAATCAAAATTTTTCATTGGTATATCTGTCAATTTTACATTTTGTTTCATGCTCAAAAGTTTATTCTTTTGTATTGAAATGGCTGAAGATATTGTTTTAAAAAAATTTCCCCTTTTAAATCAATATGTAAAAGTTTTGAAAAAAATGTTGAAACAAAATGGGTTATTGTATAATCAAATACTACAAAATGTTTTTTTAAAATTTTAAAATGTTGATTTAATATCGTTTAGCTTTTTGAAATAAAATGTTACAAATGTAAAAACAAAATTGTTCAGGTTAAGCAAGCGCCATACTTAAAAATATAAATAAATAAATAGCTGGCCATTTCAGCCCTTGAAAGGACTTTGACCTAGCTTCTTATGATCAATTGTGTTGTGCGTGTTATTAAAGTTTGTACACAATTGACCGAGAACTGGACCTACATGCTTAACGCCGACTCCGAACGGCGATGAACGGAATGTTCTCGTTCTCAAGAAGCTTTACATGGCATTTTGATTACTCTCTGAGGTTTGCGCCATACTTACAACACAATAATTCGTAGATTTCTTGCAAGTCCCATTCCAGCAGCAGATCTTGCAGTTATTTTTTTTTTATTTTCCCCTTTACTTTTGCTCTAAGGCCGTGTGCTATTCGGAAACTTTTCACTTGTGGTAGGAGAGAATTTACTGAGTTGAATACAATATCTGTCTGTTGAAATAAAATTGTAATTTTTGCTGTGCCTAAAGGACGATGAAATTTTGACAACTAGAAATGTTGACGTTTTAGATTTTGGTAGTGCATTAGCACAAGAATTTAATTTAATTTGCGAAATTGTTGATATATATTGAAAATTAGCGATTCTGGTTGCTATGCTGTCGGAAACACAAAATTTTTAACTGCTTTACGACTCACAAACTCACAAGTGTTTTTTTTTTCATTTTTGCTTGTGTCAAAAATTCTCTTTCCGATTGTCAAAAATTATACTAGCCCCTGGGGCTACATGAATTTTTGACAACCATATTCACCTCACAAGTGCCAAATATTCTCTTTCAGACTGTCAAAATTTCATCATCCGAGTGAAAAGTTTCCGAATAGCACACGGCCTAACTGTTTTTCTAGAAAACACGAACGAACGAATCGAAGAAAAAAAGATGCAACAAAACCAATGCTTGCTTATAATTTTAAAATTTTTAATTTTTGATTGACGTATTCATTTCATCTTTATATGCATTGAAGAATTTATCGATAAAATTAAAAATCTGTGAAACATAACGGAGCTACATTCAATTCAATGTATTTTTTTTTCATTTAAGACATTAAATTTGCTTTCAAAGATTTTATTTTAACATTTTGAATAAACATTTTACAGTTTTTGAGAAAACATTTTTATTTGTTATTTCATAATTTTTATATCTTGAAACAAAAGTTTTTACTTTAGTTTCAAAATTTTTATGGTAAAATCAAAAGTTTTTATGTCAAAATGCTAAAATGTTGATTTCAAATGCAGATTTTTTTCTGAGTGTACATAAAACATTTAAAAAATAAAAAAAAAAAAAATAAATAACTGGTAATTTCAGCCCTTGAAAGGACTTAGACCTAGCTTCTTATGATCAATTGTGTTGTGCGTGTTATTAAGTTTGTACACAATAGACCGAGAAATGGACCTACAGGCTTAACGACGACTCCGAACGGCGATGAACGAAATGTTCTTATTCTTATGTTGTTATTCTTAGAAGTTTTACATGGTATTATTTACTCTCTGAAGTTTGCCATTGTCTGCAGAGAGGTGACGGCCGAATTGAAAAATTAATAGCATAATTTTATAAATCCCTGCACATCACTTCACGCTGCGTTGTTGAAATTCGCAATTTATAAAACGCAACGCTTCACGCCGTGATCTTCAGCGGTGAGTAACGCAATAGCGTAGTGAAAACACTTGAACTGTCACTTTCATCACTTGCTCTTGAGCTGCCGTTAGAACGAATAAGTTGGCACTGAAAGGGTAATAACTGTTTGTTTCACTCATACATATGTTCTTAAATGTTTACATATATCGTTTGAATATATGTTGAAGACAGCAACAACGAACTAACAGTTCGAAATGTTGCTAAAAGAAATAAAAAAACTACCGCAGGCAGCAAATGGTAGAACGTTTATATTGCAATTCCAATTTAATGATGGCTGAAAAGAACAGCTGATATGGTTGCCAACAAGTCAGAATTTGGTGAATCTTAAATATTTCAAAGATTTGCAATAATGATGCTAGTTTTATTTTACATGTGACAACTCTAAACTGTTGTTGACTGACAGTTCTCGCACTCTACCCACTGCGCCATGGCCGCCAAGTATGATTATAACATCAATGCTTGCAAAAATAAATTTGTACGTTACGTGGCCGTTATTAGCAGCCACCTGGTTGTTCTCATAAGCACTCAAAGATATCATTAGGATTTTTACCCTTTTCGAGTAATACCAAAATACTTCCCTTCAGTTTCAGAGGAAATGTTTACAATTGAAAAAAGTGATTGCTAAACATTGTGTAAAAATCAGATTGAATTTGACGTAAGCAAAGGAAAACCATATAATTTTGTAACGTTTTGCTTAATTGTAAACAAAATAAAATTTAATTACAATCTATGCAGCAACCATCTGTCGGTAAACAAATCCTACGCAAACGTGAAGGTTGCGCAGTAGTTGCCTGTTTAAGAGCTTCTAAGCTGCCAAGCTACCAAATATCAATATCCTTAGTTTTTATAGGCATTTTTCGTACATTTAATGTAAACATTGCAACACATTTCAACGTTTTTAATAACTTGAAACTCTCATGTTTCTCGAAATTGGTTCTGCTCTAATAAAGCTGTTCCGATAAACGCAGAAGTATACGTTCGGTTTTGCTCATGCTTTCATACATGAACTTTTTGCCTTTATTACTTATACGGAGGATAAACGATGCGATTCTTATTTGGGTGTGTGCAATTTTTTAACTCAAGTCCTGTGTTTAAAAGGATTTTGTAACTGCGCTATTAGAGCAACACGTTAAGATCTTTTAACCCATGCAAAGTTAAGCACATCCTTAAAGTGCTGCTCAGTAACAGTTGTTCTCTAATGAATTGTATATGGGCTGCACACTGGGACAAGAAGTTTATGCCAAAAGTTTTCTGAAAAAGAGGATAGTTTTTTCATAATACTTTAAATTCTTTTCTTTCTAAAAAAGAAGTCTGAGTCTGGTCTGAGTGAAGTCTGAAGTCTGAGTGATCTGGGAGAGGATCATCTGCTGTTCAGAGACTAGATCAACCATGGTGTGATATTGCTGATCGGCCGTGAAAGTGCTCGGGATTGCTAAGGTTCATCTGAAGTGAACGACCACGGCCCATTTGCACATATTTTTTAATATGGGAAAGCTATCTGGCAGTTAACAACAAACGCCACCGTGTGACAAAGGAGTGTTTGGCGATATTCAAACGCAATAAGAGTGACTTTCGTAATCATGGAATAAACATGAATCCATCACAACGCTCTAGACACTAAACTTTAGATTCCACTAAACAGTGGAAACAGTGAACTTGTCCTGTCAAATCGAAGCTGTATATGGCCAAAGTGGGTTTATCAGCCAAAGTCGACAGTTTTTTGCATACACGCAGTATACGTAGGTTACTACATATATTTCGGGAATAAATATAGAGATACAATTTTTTTTTGTGGTCCAAAATATTCTCCTTTATGATTAATACATTTTTGCATGCGTTCGAACTATTTGTCTTAAACTTTATCTCATTCCGTTTGAGGCACCTCCAAAACATAGTTTTTAAACCCATCAACGGCTTCTTCTGGCGACAAAATTTGTTGTCCACGCGGTAATAAAAATATGTCATTGGGTGACAAATCGGCACTGTACGGCGGATGACCCATTAATTCGGTGTTTTGAGTGATCAAAAACGCCTCCAGCTCGCATTTTCTTGATGAAGAATAATTCTTCGGCGCTTCTTTGTTTTCCTTATTTCACGGAATATTTCTTATTTTTCTATGTCGCCCATTTCAGATTGAGATGACCTATCAGTCACACTGACCATCTCCGATTTGGCTCAAATTTTGTTCCTGGATTGGTTTATTGCTTAGAAAACCAAATTCGAAGTTATAAATTTTTAGAACCATTTTTCAAGGCCAAAATAGGGTGTATTTTGAAACGACGTAGCTCAGTCAATTGAAATTCGATTTTCGTAAATAAGATACCATTGGAAAGGTTATTTCCTCTAATTTAAAGTAAAAATATAAAACTTATGGAAAAATTGTAGTAAGTTGGCCCATTCTTAATTTTAAAGTTTAATGCCATGCCAACAACAGACGCTATAATTATTTTTCAGTTTCTTTATTTTGGTTTCTTATACGTTTCAATACCTTTCCAACGATTTAAAATTTAGGTGTGCTCTTGAAGGGTTCAGAAGATATGGCGTAAAACGTGCAGTGTTAAAGAATTTTCAATAAAAATTCTACTACACACACGGTTGCCACTCGCCTATTATTTTTCGTACCAAATTTTCCGTAAAAATGTACCAAAAAGGAATAAAATGTACCAATTTTTTGTTATAAAAAAGTTTTACAACATTCATTCGTGTATATTTGCGTGTATGTGAACAAAACAAGAATTAAAAGTTATTTTATATAATATTTATAATATTTTATATCTATTTTATATTCGACAGTTGCGTCGATTTAGTTCTACCACATTTTGAAGTTTTATCAATTTGTGAGTCTAGACAGCATACCAATCACAAATTTGAAAGAAAGTCCATTAGAAGAATGATAGATTATGCATAATGGAGAACATTACAAGCGCAAGTTCCACCTGTCGAACTTGCTTTTCTAAAAATGTATTTTCGGCTTTCAAGAATACATCCATCGGGACCACTTTTTTTTCTTTTTTTCATTATTTTGGCAGTGCAAAGTATTCTTTGTGCAAGTGTGGCAAGTGATTCACGAACGATTTCTCGCAGACGATACAAAATGTATTCTCATTTTTGTTTTGCAGCCAAGAAAATTTTTGCAACCATTCTGGACGAAAATTCTTTTTGAAGTCAGTCTTTAATTGGGAAGGAACATCAACACTATAAAATAAAATTTTAAAATTGCTAATAAAAATTAAACAACCTGCTGCATTCAGCTTCACTTTCGCAGTCAGAAGTGGACGCTTCCCTTAAATCTATCCAATCATTGGCATCAGATTTATTTTTTTCCTAAGAGATATCTGCAAGCAAAATATTATTATATTTAATATGATATTGAATATCGAGTGTTTATGAATACATTTCCATTAGCAGCGTTTTTCCTTCCACTTGCAGACACTTGAACAATTGTAAATTACATTTTGTAATTTAAACAAAAATTGACGCAAAAATCCATGTTGTTCATCTTCCTTTCAATTATGATTTTGTACTTTTGTCTCTTTCTTTCCCTCAGAATATAGGTAGAACTTTATGCAAAACAAGTTTCCACTGAACATAACTTCGGACACTGAACAATACGCCAACAGTGCTACCAAATTTCGATTTTTGTAAAATTTTTAAACTTTTACAAAATGTACCAAATCAGAAAATAATGTACCTATGTACCAAGCGAAAATAAATGTACCAATTTTGGTATAATTGTACCAAAGTGGCAACCGTGTCTACACATTCAATTTTCATCCAATTTTTTTTGCGCCTTGCTAAAAATTAAAATGCATACAAAATATAAAAAAGATATCGACAAACAGTTTTTTATTGAATAAATATTGTATGTCATGTCAAATTAGACCAAGAAAAAAAAAAGATATGCCGCTGGTTGTTAACGAAAATAAAAAAAAAAAATTGGAAAATCATATAACACTGCTTATTAGGAACGATTAAATAGTATCATATATCATCGATACAAAAAAAAAAATTAACGAATATGATAAATTCAATTTCCTATTTGAAAGGAACAGTACCTCCTTAAGGGAGATTACATACCCAGAAGCCGAAAAAAGGTCATGTTTGTGAATTTTTTTAAGGAAACCTAAGGAATATTTTTAAATGAGGGATTTTATACCTCAAAATATACACATTCAAGAGTATGCTTATTTTTTTGAAGTTTACTCCTTTAGAATCGATTTCATATATAGCCCATGGCATCAAATTTTATTAGGAGTGAAATTAATTTACAACCCCGTATGCACAAAAGCGAATGCGGATTCGTTTCGAACCCGTTACGAGTCCGTCAGCGCGGAAATCGCTCGTTTATGTTTCGATGAACCCGATTCCAACCGGTAACAAATCCGCTTATAAAATAAAAAAAAAACTATATTATTAAAACGCAACCCGTTTCGGATAAAATATACGAAGTATGTCCGTCTCGAATTCGAAAAAACATCCAACATGTATGGCACACGCAAGGAAACTTGGATCTTTCGACGCAAGGAAACAACAACAATGCTATGCATATTTTGGTGAGAGAACTAAGAGCGTAGATTTATAGAAAGTATGAGAGCGAGAGAATAGTTTTAAGAAAGGCAAGTGTTGCATATTGTGCATATTAAGATGATGATTTCTTAAAAAGGGATTATTTTTATTTGACGTAGCTACAAAAATCGATGTAATTTGTTCATCAATTAGGTCAGGGTCTTCAGGTGCATTTATAAAATTGTTTTTCATAAGAATTTTTATTTTTATTTTTGCCTTAAAAAATAAAAGCTTAAAAAATACTTTTTAGTTAAAAATTTTAAAAGTGAAAAGATAACTAAAACTTTCTGGCTTTAACCCTCCGTTTGGCACATGTTTGAAGTCACATTCGTACCTCATGAGTCTGGCCAGACCTCAGATATATTTCCATGCATTTACATGAAAATATTCAATTTTTGGCGATATATTGAGACATGTTTATACATCATGTAGATAAATATTTTAATTTTTTCTTTTTGCATGTGTTTAATTACTTAAAGCAGATAAAAGAGTTGTGAAAAAATTTTTGGAATGTAAAAAAAACAATTTTTTTTATTTTATAAGTTTTATTTTCAAAAATGTTGTAGTAAACGTTTATTAAGCTAATTTTCAGAAGAAATACAATACACAAAATTCTACTCATTCCCCGAATTGCAAGAAAAATAAACATAATTCAATTTTGAATGCTGTTGACATACTCCATTTAAACATTTTGAACAAATGAAACGAGTTTTTCGGAGCGATTTTTCATTTCCTTGTGCACAAAGTTTTTACATTTCTTTTTCTCAAATCTAGAAGCTCCGCTAATATCAGTCACTTCTTCTGGTGCAATCTAAAATTAAACAAGAAAACGAAAATGAGTCATTCAGTGAAGTCCAAATGAAAAGGAACGGAAAATGTTATTTAATCAAATTTGAATACTTACATTCATTTGTCTTCCGAAAAGCGATTCAATGGCCAAACGTGTACTGAATTGTTTGTTGATATAGATTTTTGACATTTGCTGTTCGATGTTTGGTAGGGCCAATGTGTTTGATAGTATATATAGGAAATTTCATCTAGCGTCAGATCCTTTAGTGCCATCAACTTCTTTGCAAATGCAAAATACAGCCAATGTCATAACATCCAACATATTGCAGAAAAAATAAAAAGTCCATCGTTTTGATGATAGTTTTGATGTAAAATGTGTAACCATTTGATCCATACAATCGACACCTGGTTTATTTGCATTATATAACAATATTGCTTCAGGTTTAATTGCTTGGCCTTGACTAATATTTGTATAATGTACGGTGGAAAGCAAGTTCACAGGCTTGTTTTTTTTTTTTTTGCATGTAACTGCATGAAAATTTAAACTTAATTGTCATTAGATTTTTGTCATCCAAGACAAAATGAAAGGACCGGGCGAGAGGTAGTCTTTCTCATTTCATCAGAGATAAATTTTTTATTAGATCAAATGGTACCATCGAATCCGAGACTAAGTACGGCCAGTCTCTTTGATTTTTCCAAAGTTATAAAAAAATTTTCAGCAATAATTGTACGACTACTGAGAACATTTTTTGAAAACTTCAATTGATATTGAATTTTGCTCCCTGGGTCCAGCTTGAAAACGCATAATATTATGTTGCCGCACACGAACTGCAGCATTTGGTACCTTTTTAGTCCATTTTGTACCGTCCTTACCATAAAAACAATCTTTAATAGCACTTTGTTATTGAATATCAGAGTGAATTTCCTCCATAAAATCTTCATCATCGTCACTGTCATATATTTCGTTAGGTTCGATTGCCACTTCGTTCTCCATATCTGATGCATCTTCTTCATTTGGCACATAATCTTAATCACCATCATCATCACTCTCAGCGAATGGATCGGTTCACATCGCACAGTGTGTTATTTTCAATTCTAGCGTGCCAAAAGTCATATCTCAAAAAGTATTATAGCTAGAGACATGATATTTTGCACCAAAAAAATCATTTTTGAAAAAAATGGGCGTAATCGGTCAACTGGCACGCCTACCTCCCATACAACTGGAGCATATAAACCGACCTAACTTGGGTTGTAGGCATGCTATGGCAATGAAATTTTGTTTCTTACTTTGTTTTACCATTTGCAACCATCTGTCAAAAAGTGGGCGTAATCGGTTTGTTTTGTTGTTCTTTAAGATTTTTGAACAATCAAATTATCCACAGATAAATAATGTTATATCTTAAAAAGTATATATGATATTATTATGAAATTTTAAACACAGATATATTATATTGTAATAGTAATATGTGTAAAAAATTATTTAATTTTGCTCAGTAGTTTGCCTGTAGTAGAGAAAAGTAGATTTATACCATAAAATCGGTAAAAAAATAAAGTTCATGCAAATGAATACTAAAAAATTTTATCCAACTTGTTAACTTTACGATATCTAATATTACTCCAAAAAATAAACTCGATACTATTTCATTAACACAATTTTTCTTAAATGTGTTGTAATTTTTCTTACCATTTTATATGAATTTTAGCATTTTTAGAGTCATTTTTAAATGAAAATTTTTTCCGTTTCCGCACCTTTCCGTACGAGGTTTTTTCATAAATGTTTAGTAAAAATATATATATTTCTTGTAGTTATAATCATCGCGTTGGATATCGTTGGATTCTGTTTTTTTTTTCTTACTGAAAATCGCATTTTAAAAATTTTTTGAAAAAAAAAATCATTATTTTTCTTTAATTTTTATAATATTTTTTTAAAAATTTTTTTTCTTTATAGACTAAGTATTAAATAAACAATAAATTTAATATTTTTATAAAAAAAAAATGAATGCAAAATCTTTGTTAGGTCCTGAGATATCTTTGTTGGAAGTATGCAAACAAAAATTGCACTAATTAAAATTTTTTTTTGTTAGTTAAAAGTTCCAACTTTGACGAATTTTAAAAAAATATACAAACATTATTTTGGATTTTGGTAATCGTTTTCTTATTTCTTGGATATATTTCTGTTTCTTGAAATTCTTTTTTTTATCAAATTCAGATTTCAATTTTTGGGACTTTTGGCACGCTAGAATTGAAAATACCGCACTGTGCATCGTCCTCCTCAGCTTCTCTTTCACATGCAATATCATTGGCTAAAGATGCTGCCGCTCGTTCATAAAATGTGGTATCAAAATTATCACCGCGATGCCACGTATTATATAAATAATCAATTTCATTACTCATTTAGAACCGAATTAACTATCAAAATAATTCATCAAAATAATAATATAGCACGTGAAATGATTTATACAAGCACTAACGGAATAATAAAAAAAAAAATACCAACTCGATAGTAAAAATATTTCATTTAAAATATATGTGGGTCTAGCCAGACTCATGTGGTGCGAATGTGATGTGTACACCATAAAATCCTTGTAATTTTTCTTGCAAAGGGTTTTTCGTCATGGTTTTTTCCAAAATCGGTAGCCAATGAAATTTTAGGAACTACATGAAATTTTAAGTCGGTAGTTTAATTCTAAATATGATTAAATTAAAATTAAAATCGACTCGGCCAGACTCATGTGCCAAACGGAGGGTTAAGTAAAAAATGCACACTCAAACCCGGCCTCTGCATTATATGCCGAATATTAACAAGTAGTTATAAAATGCTCTTTATTTGAAATCACTGAGTAAGCAACATTAGTTTTGGTCGATACTGAGAGCAATTAAGATTTTCGCAATGCAGACCAGCGTTGCCACTTAACACATTTTACTTTACCAAATTTTTACTGAAATTGTTACTGCCCCAAATTTCTTTGCAACCTATGTACCAACACAGTTAACCATAAAAAAAATACATGCATTGTTACTTTCAGTTTTCACTTTATAAATTTACAAAAACAAAAAAAAAAAACAAAAGTTTGTTTACAAAATGTAAAATCCAAGAATTTCTTTTTACTTCAATTATTTCATTATAACTTAAATTACTTTAAGAAATATATCAGCCTTAGTCCTTTTGAAAATAATAGATACATCTGTGATATATAACAGCATTTGTGATATATATCAGGGTTGTTTTGAATTGAATTAATTTTATGTCAGGGTTGCTAACAATTATTTTTGTTTGAGTTAATTCTTAATTGTTTGGAATTCTGAAATTTTTCAAGCCTTCCTGAACTTCATAATTATAATTGCAATAAACCAACCAAACTACCAAGTAATATAAATACAATATATTAAATCAAAAATATATCAAGTTTGTATTTTCAAAAAAAAATTGTGGCAAGGCTTGTATGAGAGTCTGCTTTGTGAAAATGATAATGCGCTCAGCGGCAGTGTTGCCGTTTTCACATCAATTGGAGAGTTTCACTTCTTTTTTGAGGCTCATGCTTCGCCACTTCCTCTTTGGCATAAACACTTCGATTTTGTACAAAGTGAAGTTTCTTTTTCAAAATCATTTAAATTATGTTTCGGCATTGCTTGGAAGTAGTCTGGTTCCACTTATCCAACTTTTCGTGAATTTTGTTTAAAGAAAATCAAATAGAAGAGTTGGAAAGTGAATGGAGACTGTTAGATTTAAATGAATTTTTGCAAAATGCAATAAATTTCGAAAAAATTTTGGATATTCACATATATATACCACATAGGATATTGGGACATTAGGAGTACATATTTTGCAAATGGAAATACATTTAAGTTTAGAAATATTTGTGGAATATTTTTTTTTTAATTTTTTTCTACAATATGTCCAAATAACCAAATAATTTATATTAATACACTAAGGGAAATAACGTATATTAACAATATCCACGCCTGAGTATAAATTTTATTTAAATATTTACGTGGATAAATCAAATATTTTCCTTACAGCTCTTTTTTTCCCCGTATTTAAATTTTATTTATACCACACACCTACACACATATTCCATACAGCTAAAAAAAGTCAACAATCAGCAACAGCATCGCACTCTGTTCCTGCAGTTTTTTTCTTGCATTTGCAGGTTTCTTATAGTTCTCGTTTAGTTTTTGTTGCAAGGGTAATATAGCCTGGATGTTTGGCCAAGATTCTTTGTGATTGCGATGGGTGATCGCATGGTCAACTTATGCGAGGTAAGAGTGACAATCGGACATTTTCTCACAAATGTCTTGCACCGATTGTCATTTGCCTGCATATTTTGCCTTTTATACTTCTACTCTTACCTTCTCTGATTTATACTATTTTTGACATTTGGTGCGATAATATTGCACCAACCGTCAGAAATAGTATAAATTAGAGAACGAAAAAAGTAAAAAGAAAATAAAATATACAAGCAAATGGTATTTGTTGGACGCAGCTAGTGAGAAATATTTTAAATATATATCTTCACTTTTTTTTTTAATTTCAATATTTTTTTTTATATAAATTTTCTATAAGCGATAGTTTTATTTTCAAATAGTAAATATTTGAAAGATATTTAAAAAAAATCGTGCATAATTTTAATATATTTTTATTAATTCTGTTTAAATATTTTAATATTTTATTTAATTAAAATTATTAAATATAATATAAAATAAAATAAATAATAAATAAATAAATTTTAAATATTTACGTAGTCGATTTAAGCAAATGCGTTATTGGTGCAAAGATGACTCGCTTTTTGGATAAATTAAAAAGTTTTTGGATAAATTTAATATTTTTTTCTTTTAGTGTACTAAATATGCAACAGTTTTTTTAGAATCATGCATTCAAAAAACATCAGGCATCGGGACACAGAGAATTTGTTTTTTTTTTGTGAGATGACATTTTGTAACACAAATCTCTGCGTTTTGGATACATTTACAAATAAAAAGTTTTTCCACGAACCCAGATATTCCCATGTATTTTGACCCGCTGAACACGAATCTGGCATCCATTTCGACCAGTGGGGTCTGGGTTATCTTCAAAATAATTTAAGTGTAATTATTTAACGGATGTGTGGTAGTCTTTTTTTTTTGGAATGAGCGATATCTGTTTTCAAATTTAAAAATAATCTTGGAAATTTGCTGTATCCACAGTTTACATTATTTGTTGGAGCTTTAATGGAAATTTAATAAATTTCACTTCGCTTCACTTCATTTTTATTTTAATTTCACTTCGCTCAAAAATTTTGAAACGGCAACACTGCTCAATGGTATTCTCTTATTCGCTCAATTTTTCTCTCTTTTACCCAAGTCATGGCAACCTCCTCATCAAGCACACTTACCACGCAGTCAGCACGCTCTGTCGCATATTGTGCGCCTGTTTTTCAATTGTAACCGATCTTAAGCAGTAAACTCCAGTCGCGCGTCGGAGCTGACACGCACACTTTTTTTTTACATTTGGTAACAATTTCTTCAATATTCTTATATTATATACAGTAGAATCCCGATTATCCGGATCAATTAAAACCAGGGGTATTCCGTATAATCGAAAATCCGGATAACCGATTTCAAAGCAAATCATATAATATTTAAGTTTTAATAATTTTTTATTATGTAATGGGTTTTACTTAGATAATACGATATATAAAAAACTAGCTATAACGATAGATAATGAATTACATAATACCTATATAATTTAAAATTTTGGTTGTAAATAACTTTTTATAGATTTTTGACGTAATGAATCACAACTAATAATAACAACTTGTAATAACTGTATGGGATCCGATTCGTCCTGTCTTTCAAACCACTTAAAAGCAACATCTAGAGCTTCAAAAGCTTCAGCGTGAGATGGTACTTGACATACATCCCCAGTTTCAGTCTCTTCTTCATCTTCTCTCTTGTTACTGTTTAAATCCTCAATGATTTCTTCATCAGTTAATATTTGGAATCCAGGGTCTTCACTATCGCAGTTCAGCCACTCCATAATATTCTCTTCATCGCACCCTTCACCAATGCTAAGAATTTTCATTGCTTCGGTTATTTCTTTAAAATCGTCGTGCGGTTTAATTGAAGAATCTATTTAATTTTAATAATTTATTCCATGCCCTTTTTAATGTTTGCAATTCCACAGAATTCCACGCTTCTACCAGCATACAACAATAATCTTTTAAATCTATTTCTTTAAAAAACTTTAACAACGTTTCTATTTTACTGTCGTCTGCTGATAAAATACGACGCAGTAGCTGCTTTCTGTATAAACGTTTTAAAGTTTCAATGACACTTTGGCCCATAGGTTGCAATATCGATGTTACGTTAGGGGGCAAAAACTTAACCGTGAACTTCCCATTTTCTCTATTTAGTGTTTCAGCGGAAGGGTGCGTTGGCGCATTATCTAATAACAACAATACATCACCTTCTTTTCCCACGTCCTTTTGAAATTTCTTCACCTCAGGAATAAACGTATTTTCATACCAAGTAAGAAAAATATCTGTGTTCATCCACGCTTTTTGTTGGTTAGCGTAAGTTAAGGGTATTTTAATATTTTTGAAACAGCGCGGATTTTTTGATTTACCAATAAGTAGCAGTGGTAATCGATGTGTTCCTGTAGCGTTTTTGCAAACCATAACTGTAACTCTGTCCTTACTCACTTTGTGCCCCGGTGCTGCATTTTCACGTCGCGATGCTAATGATCTGCTTGTTAGAACTTTCCAATTAAGACCTGTTTCGTTCGCTTTTTATACAAAATCTAAATCGTATTTTTTTTCATCTAGAAATTCTTTTAACTCAACTACAAAAGAGTCGGCTGACGCAACGTTAGCAGACAGTTTTTCTCCTTGAATCTCCAGTCCTCGAATTCCATTCCGACCGTCTAAAGGTTATCGGAACATCTGACTGAGAGAGGGTTAAACTTGTACCATTTTGGGAACGCTTTATAGTAACCAAATCGTCTTCTTCATATGATTCTGCTTTTTACGTTTCCTCTTGTATCTCTTGTATGTTTTCTTTACCTTTTTTCCCAATCTTATTACGTTCCTCTTTCAGTTCTTCTATATCATTATCATGAAGTAGATCATTTAGCACTGGAACAGATTTCACTCTCATATTGCAACCAGTAAGAATTCGGAATGGTGACACTTTTTTGCTCCTAGGAGGCTTTCAATTTAAACATTGCTGAACTAGATCTTCAAGCCTATACCACTGTTCCGGACTTCCTTGCTAGAGTTTGGACAACAAAGGTACTACAATACGGTGACTCCGTTCACACTGTCCGTTGCCACGAGGGACACCTGACGGTTATTAAAAAATGCTGATTTCGTTTTTTGTACAGGAATATTTAAACAAATGAGATGTAAATGCTACAGCTATATAAGAAATTATTCTTTTAGGATGACCAAACGCAGCTGCCTGTTTTTTCGATCGTTCTAGTACAGAGAAAACGCCTGTATCCTATGTAGGATAAAGCCAAACAAATTTGGAGAATGCATCTACTACAACAAAGAGATATAAACAATACAATGTTTTTTAGTATCTGTCATAGAACCCACGTGGTCCACATGATATATGTCGAGAGTCTGGTCATCTTTCTCTATTGCTGATAAAAACCTTCTATTTTTCCTACTTTTGCATTTGATATAATGCATTCTACACAATTGCTTGAGATCTTTGATACTTTTGCAGTCAGTTTTGGAATCCACGTTGTTTCCATGCATTCTTGAGTTTTCCGAGCAGAAAAGTGTCCCTGTCTATGGGTAATTTTTATGATTTATTCTTTCACTTGGCAAGGAATAACTATATAAATTAGAAAATTAATCCTGAATTCACGACAACCAATTCAGATATAATAAAATATCATTTGCTCAACTTGGTCCCACTGTATTAAGCAAAGCTTCTGGTGCTTTCAAGTATGTTATTAAAATATAAATACTGTCATTAGGAAAAGTATGTGATTTACATGGCAAACATTATGTTTTAATGATTTTATTTTGAAAATTTCAAGCATTCACATATAAATAGATACTTGCGTAATTTTGCACATTTTAATTATTTTTATATATTTACAGTCAACTTAACAAAATGAATCCCTACAATTTAACTCTTCGGAAACATTATTATTGACCTTGTTTCTAAGAATTGTTTAGTGGGAAAAAGTTTTAATTATTTGCTGTCCCAAATTAATTCGGTCCTGTCCTCAAACAGCAGCCAGCACCTTACGTAACGAAAACACGTCCCTTCACTACAAAGATACTCGTTCATTTATACATTTGTAGCTTATTCAGAACACACCTTGGCAAATAATAAGGACATTTTTAGAATTTAATACAAATTAAATTTTCACTTTTTGTGCTCAAAAACTAGACCAGAAGAAAAAAAAAAACAAATATAGGTATGTGCCCTTGAAGGCCTAGAGCATAAAAAACAATGTTTTATGTTGCAATATAAAAAAAAAAAAAATGTCCAAAGTACCAAAATTACTTAGCTTATATTGGATTTCAGGTAATTGCGTAAATGTGCGACGGCCACTTGAGCGGACGTGAAAGCCTAACCGCCGCATCCGAACAAACACACCTTCATTGCCATTTTTGAGGTGTAAACAGGAAAATTTAAACATCGAAGGCTATTATTTAAAGTAAATTTTAATATCGTAAAATTTAGAGTCTTACTGTAAGTGTTGCTGCATCTGATCAGAAAAGCCGCTCCGCACTTTATTTGAAGATGTGTTTGAATGTATTGTTAGCCATAATATATGACAGCTATTTATTTCGTGTACTTTTAGAAATGAAAAACAGTTATCCTTTAATGAGGACTTAGAAAGATGATGTTTATAAAAAATAGAACAAAAAATTATCTAAAAAATTCGCTTAACAGTAAAAGTAACATGGGACGGAAAAGACAATCAAGTGAAACATGGTTAGAATGTTTTAAGAAACGTGGTAGAAAGCCATAGAAACATGAAAATTTGAATCTGCAGCAAGTAGTAATACCCTTACCTCAGTCAGTGGTGTTATAAGATAATCTTATCCACAAGTACAACATCAAGTTGTAAACATTGATGAGTTTTCAATTTGAGATGATTGGAAATAAGAAAAAAAAAATGCAGAAAGGTTAAAGCGTAGGACCATAGCCTGGCCACTCACATCATAAAGAAAGCCATTTACGTTATGCAGAACCTAAATTTAAATCAGATCTACTTGTAACCACAAAAAAGAAGAACCACAAAGAAACCCAATATTCTCAAAACACACAGAATGTACCGCACCTTTCAGTTTTTTTTTTCAAACCCTATTTTACAGTCTAATTTTAATTTATCTTTCTCAAATAAATATTTGCATATTGTTAAGGGGTAAAAATATTGCGAACATTTTATTTTTAACGGACTTAAATGATGTCATAATATCTTAAGAACGATCAAAAATTGTAGGCTTTTAAATAATTTTAAAATATTGAAAACAAATTTAAGCTTTAGGCCAAGCATGTTGACAACAAGACAACATGAAGACAATGAAGGAAACAACCAACAACAACAACAAGCATTCTCTCTGTCGAAATAAACTTCCGGGTAACTTTGTCGGCAAATTGGCAGTATAAGTAAGAGCTTGAGTGGAACACAGTGAAAAGTCATGCAAGACTCCTGATGAGTTGGTGTATCGGCTAACAAAACAGTCTGTCTAGTCTGCTGTGTGATTTGCTCTATACAGAGCCGTTGTTGTTATTGTTGTTGTTGGTTATTTCATTCATTGTCTTCATGTTGTCTTGTTGTCAACATATTGGCCTAAAGCTCAAATTTTTTTTCATTTATATTGAACTAGCGATATCCGGCGAGGGTTGCAGCACCCGGCAAGTATATTGGAAATAATAAGTAAATTCAAAACTTTTATTAGTCCCTTAGTCTGACACCACACTCATGTTCCACTGTCCGTTACAGTTTCCCAGTAGCAGAAAATTACTCCCAGGAGGCAATTCCATTATGAGTTCCAGTGTCCTGTTATTTTAATTTCCATAGCTAGTCTGTGTAGAAAATCGACCCACACCCCCCTTTTACAATGCACGTACCAGTTTTCCAGTAGAAAGACTTTGGCAATTTGTAACTCCATACTGAGTTTTATTGTCATGCGACGTTTTGCTCCAAAGCTATTCAATATCAAAAATTTGACTTGTGTGTTCGAAGCCATAACCCCTTTTCCTATGCCCGTCCCAGTACTCTTGTAGAAATACATTCTCCATTCTGAGTTTCAATGTTATGTGACTTCTACTTTCAAAGCTACTCGATACCTAAATTTGAATTGTATCGGCAGTGCCACGCCCACTTGTCAAATGGTCACTAAATTTTGCCAGTCAAAGCACACAACTAAATAGTACGTTTTTACCGAGTTAAATTGATATGTGACTTATGGTTCGAGAGTTATACCTTCAATTTGGGCTGCTGAAAAAGTGCCACACCCCCCGTCCAACGCCCATAAATTTTCACCAGTGGAACGGTACGTGAAAATTTCATTCGAATCTCAAATGTCGATGCTGCGTGACCTATAATTCCAAAATAATTGGTCCAGTCGTTTTCAAGTTTATTTTGTCGTAGCCGTGGTACCATCACACATAAAAAGAGGCACAAAAATGGATCTTGATAAGTGTTTTATCAAAACTTCAACCTTTGTAATGTGAGTTTAGCAACACTGCTAATAAAAGCTTTTTATCAGCTACTTGATAAGAGATGGTAGCACCGCTGCTACTGTTTGGCAGCACTGAGTCTGAATTAAAAAGAGCAACAGCATTTGTCTCATATCCTCGTTCGTGTTTTCGTATAAAGACGAAGTATCGCTTATTTTGCGAGAGTACTATAGACACTGAATTATATTTATTTACATATGCTTATGTTTACATATTTAATTATTTTTAACATTTTACTGTAGGGAATTTCACTAAAAACAGAAATAGATTCTGTCTATATTACTATTAACATTGTTGTTGCTTCATTAGCTCATTTTTTCGATTATGCTTATAAGCAAGGCGTAATCAAAAAGAGCTTTTAAACACACAATGGAAAAGAAGGAAAAAGAATTGTACTGCTTAATGCAGCGTTTATGAATAATTTTCTATGAAGTTTTTTAGATGGTACTTAATTTCAAATTGTAATAACTTTTTAGGGTAGGTTTTAAAAAATAAAGCATGCAATAGCTTAAGTTAAGAATAACGCTTTGAATTAGTAAAAGAATTATTTAAATCGGTTTAGTAGTTCTTTAGTTTAGCGTACACGAAGATACGTGATAAGCCTTTTATATAATAGTATATAGATGAAAGGTCACATTAACATTTATGATTTTAAAATATTTACAACTTATTTTTTGAAGAGCCTAGAAACGCTAAAGATGAAGTTTTAAAACACACATTTTTACAAAATATATCTTTAAAACTGTTCAGCTTGTAGCTCAACCAATATATTTTACTTCTGTGTGGACAGAACGACTCCATTTTTTTTTTATTTTATATTGTATTCAGTAAACATTGAAATTTCATCATGCAGAGATATACAACGTCTCCAAATATTGGAATTTTATATTGAAAATATGACCCTGATTGATTAATCCTGATTGATTGATCAAAAAATAATATTTTGTGACGATATTTTGGGACGCTGTTTAGCCTCGTTTCTGGCTAAATGGGCACGTAAACAAACAGAATTGCGAAATTTAAGTGCGTTGAACAGCCGCAAGAGACCCTGGAGTATCCATAATATCCGTAACGGGTTACAGTTTTTGTTGCGGATTGCACTCAGAAGGCATCATTGGACCGTATTTTTTCATAAATGAGGACGGACCCAACGAGACGGTAGACCATGCTATAGCGAAATGATTGAGGGTTGCCAAACATTTTGAAACATGATCTAGATGCGTACTTGTTCCAACAATATAAAACAACGAGTTATACAGCTACCGAAACAATAAATTTGTTGAGAGAAACGTTTGGTGGGCGAATTTTGTCAAGTTCTGGACCTGTTGATTGGCCCACGCGATCGTGCGAATTGACGCCCCTTGATTATATCTTATGTCATAAAGTCATTGTTCTCTGCGAATAAGCCGGCAATAATTAAGCAGGTTGCGGGCAATATAACGCGAGTTATCAAGAAATCGAGGAATTTATAGCTGAATTACAACACTGCGTTAGGTCGGTCGGCCTTTGACCGTACTTTGGTCTCCGTTGTAAAAACTTTACGATATAAGCTGTCAAAACGGACGACCTCAAACTTTGCAAAACTAAATGTTGCGTTGACAGATCGTGCGTCTGTCATTTTGGTGATGCCAATAAAAGCAGCTATACTAAAAATCCCACAAAACGTCCCTTTTTCCGAAATCATGCAATTACAATTGTAATCAATGAAAAATTAAAAGATAGTGTCATAATAGCGTTAAAAATCTTTTTTAAATGCTTTATAAATGAGATAATTTTAAAAATTTAGGAAACCTTCAATAAACCCTCGATAAAGCATTTTTAAATTTTATTTTGTTTTCATCTGAGCACAAATTATGTCAAAAATACATCAAATTGTTTCATAATATATAAAAAAAAACAGAAAATGTAAAAAAACAATTATTGAAAATGTTTGTTTATAAATGAGAGGATTTTTAAAAATGGCTGAACATCCAATAAATCCAATAAACCCCTCATAAAGCATTTTTAAAATTATTTGCTCTCATTTGAGGACAAATATTGTAAAAAAAATTCAAAATTATAAAAAAATTCAAAAGAAAAACAAAATAAAAACAAGAAAATTGGTCAAAACATTTCAAAATATTTACAAAACAAGATAATAAAATGACGATGTTTTCAGTGCAGAGAGTAGCTTCGAAAAAACAACGATGTTTAAACATCAAAATGTTGACGAAATTGTGACAAATAAATTATAAGTCATTGAATTTATCAAATACACAAACCATTATTGACACTCTTCCCACTTCAAATCGAAAGTGTTCCTATTTTAACTACAAAGCAGCTACAACATTTTTATGATTAACAAAATTTTAAAAGACTTTTTAGCATTAAAAATTCATAAAAATAAATTTTTTTCTTCAAAATTAACCTCTATTACTATGGATTAAAGACAATATATTATTAAAGCTTGGAAATTAATCTTTCATTTGGTGTATAAAATTTAAGATTTACTTGAACTTTTATCGTGTTTTTCTATGATATAATGATTGCCCTTGTACGAAATGCTCTAAAAAATAGGGTAGATAACGATTTCTGGAACGCCACGATTCGATAGTGCATTTCAGAAGTTCTCTTCATAAAAATAAGAATGGCTGAAGGTTTTCTAGTAGATGGACATTACCAAGTGGCAGCTCCATACCAAGTTTCACTATTATGTGGCATTTAACTCCAAAGCTATTTGATACCATAAGTTTGACTTATATGGGCGGTGCCATGCCCCCTTGTCCAATGCTCACTCAATTTTTCCAGTCAAAGGAGAAGACTAAATAGTACATTCTTACCGAGTTTCATTGATGTGTGACTAATAGTTCAAAAGTTATACCCACAATTTGGGAAGCCGAAAAAGTGCCACACCCTTTTCCCAACGCCCATAAAATTTTGCCAGTGGAACGGCACATGTAAATCGAGGCCGAACACCTAATTCCAATGTTGTGCGACCTATAATTCCAAAGTTATTCAATATTGCAGATTCGAGCTGCCACGCCCCACAGTGGGATTTCTTCATACAAGCTGCTGCAAAAAATCGAAGGAATCGAGGTAGGGCTTTAAAATTTGGCACACATCTCTCATATTGCCAAATTAGATGAAAAATAAATTTTTGTTAAAATCCGCCCACAACCACGCCTACCTCCCATATGACGTAAAACTAAAAGACGTTGTATTTTCCTTATTTTCATATGTATATTAATAAAAATTACTACCAGTGGTTGCATTTGAGTCCTCAATTATATTAAAATTTTAAGTGCCACGCCAAACGCCCATATGATAAATTTAATTTTTCACGATTTTCAAAAAAACAGATTTAAGCCTTTGTAGTTTGTGATCGATGCCAAGCAGCACTTACATCTATATAAATAACTAAAGACTAATATGTTAGCTGAACATTTGCAAAAAAAATTAGGGGGCCATGGCTTAGCGTTTTTTTTTAATTAACCAATCATTGCAAATAAAAGTCAAATTTGTACTATAAAATTATATTATAAATTATAAATTATAAATTTTATTCTTCAACTATCATTTCTTTAACTACATCATCTAGTTCTAACAGATTTTTATGCGGCTGACGTCTTATACTACTTATATATGGATCAGATGATGCAAGCAGACGATGGAAAACATCAGTATTTGTTGCAGTTCTATTGCACTTTCTAGAAAACATTAATCTATAGTTTCTGTAATCTTTATTGCGTGCTTCTTCTGCTTCCTCGGATAGCATACCAATAGGAAGTACTGCTGCATCAATAATGTCCTTTCCATGTATAAGTACTTTATGCACAGTAACAGCACAGTAACAGGCATAAAGTACCACTTATATTTTTGAACAAATAGCTCAGCTGTATCCCATGCAAATTTTTGAAACTTCACACTATCAACTTTCTGTCCACACGTTATTATCTGCAGAATGATTCGGAAGCGATCTATTAGTTCTTCATTAACACCAGTTATATCAGCAACAAGTGCAGGATTGGAGAAGAAACGCCTTGAGGTATTGCCATTGTTCGAAGTGCCAGATCCTTGTTGTACAGCATCCACTCGCAAATTCATTCTTTCTTTAAATGCCGTCTGAATTCGATCCTTGTTCTCTTGTTTTAAAATCTTATTTCTTGCTTCGATCGCAGACCACTTTTGAAAAGGCAAGTTATACGCTATATGGAGTATACATTCCATAAATTTTATTCGGGCGTGTAATGACGAAATGCCCAATTTACAAGCCTCATTGTCAATACTCTTCATTGAAATGTTGTCCAAATGGTTCATTTCAGAGGGCTTTGCATTACAAATGTAACATACGGCGGATGAAGCTGTACCTGTAATTGTCTGAGCCGTTTTTCCATCTAGCATTTCACACAATTCATGATATGATACAGAAAATGAACTCATTTTAATAATTATTTTTCACAATTTTATTACACTTTTGGTCTACCAAATTTTATTTACCTAATCATATGTTTTTGTTTTTTATGCTTTTCTTTGGAATTGCTGTCAATCAGTTATTAACAAGTTGTTGCTAAAGTGTATGCCTAAAAGTAGGCACACTTTTTTTATTACATTTAATTGCAAAATTTCGTTGTAATACTATTGACTTTTTTTATAAAATTTATGCGTTTGTAAAATATTGAGAAAAGTTGGTGGATTTTTTTGAGTAAATTTAAAGAAGACAGTCCTACCTTTCATTTTTTTGCAACCAGAACACAACGATCGATAACGCTCACCTTTTTTTTGTCCAAGAAAAACTAAAAACACTGACTTTTTGAGTGCCTTCAAAAAATAACCTAAATATATATTAAAATATTACGGTAATGCAATTCCTTTACTTCTAAATTAATGCTGAAATACTATATTTTTCAAATATACTTACATCATATAGATACGAGAAAAAGAAATTATGTTTCCAGCCCATTGAAATGGGATGAAAATCTAAGGCAGTTACTGCAGAATTTCGTTTAGGTGACTTTACCGCGTTATTTTGTAAAAAAAAAAATTGTAGAAAAAATTGTATGATGAATTTATCTTAATTAAACAATTCTCTACAAAACTGCATCATTACATTTTTGATATTTTGCACTCAAAAAAGGGGGTTTTTGCAGCCAAAATCCCACAGTGCGCCCCCTTGTACAATGCTCGCTGAATCACTTGTAATTAGTGAGTACTTGGGTACAACTTTACAACAACAAAGTGAACGGCATTTGCCAATGTACCTTACCACAACATTCCTTTGTGTGTTTTATTATTCAAACAATGATATTAAGGGTATTCGTCCTCAACCAACCTCATTAAAATATCTAATTGACCAATATATAAGTTTGCCATTTTGCATGAATACCCTTATAATATTATTTATAATATACTAAAAAATGCATAAATTTTAATATGAAATACAATTGAATAATATTAATATCATGCTAAATTCATCAAAATCATTTTTATACTACTTAAGCAGCATGTTAATTTAAAAAATTTGATCAATTTAAAAAAAACTCGCATCAAAATATAAATTCCCACGATAATCCTATGAAAATCTGAGTTTTCCATCGGAATCCAAGAATACCCACATTTTAGCATTGCTCAACGAAAATGCAACCCAGCGTTAATATGGAATGTCAAAAGCACGACCTAGCTTGAGCATGTCGCTACTCATAGCGTTGATCGTACGTCACCCCCTCAAATTCATATTTACGGGATGAGGTCGACGCAATGTATGAGGTCATATTTTGTGTTGCTTCATAAGAACCCATTGTTTCTAGTCGAGCTGTCAAAGGCCGACCGACCTAACGCAGTATTGTAATTCAGCCATTAGCCCTACATGCTTGCAAAAGTATCGAACAATTGGGTCGATCGAATGTGTCGTCATGTTCACCTAAAGGAAATAATCTTCAATCAATAATTTCATGTCGCAAACTTTAAAATAAAACCACAACATTGGTCATTTTGTTAATTTTTATGTGTTTTATTAAAAAAGGAATCTTTCAGCGAATTCAAAAACATCCTATACGAGTATAGTGAAGATTTTTTTATAACAAACTGTGACGAAGCAAAACATACCGCTAGTTTTGCATGCATACGAGTTCAGACATGCTGTTTATAGTGAGAACCGTCAAGTTCAACCGTCAGACAGACTCCACCTCTTCATTGTTGGCAAATCTTTCAACATCGGCCCATTTTTTTAAGTTTGGAAACAGAAAATAATCCTGGTCTGGTAAATTTGGGGCAGAGGAAGCAAATCAAAGTGTAGCTTAATGATTTTGGTCATCGCGAAAACGGATGTGTGAACTGGAAACGAATCTTTCTCTTTCGCCAAATACCGCCGTTTTTTCTTGACTTCACTCAAACACTTCAATAAGTTCGCATAATACTCGTAGTTGATTTTTTTCCTTTCTGAAGATAATCAATGAAAATTATTCCACGCGCATCCAAAAAAAAAAAAAAAACTGACGCCATGACCTTGTCTGTAGATCACTGTTAAACAGCTTTGCCCCACAAATACATTCTAATTTTGATTTAACACTAGCGATCTTTTAAGCTTTCACTGAAAGAAATTTGCGTGTTATTTTGCAAAAAGACTTCAGCATGTTGACTTGCTATTGTAAATACATAGTTTATACTTCAAGTTTATTTATGTAATTCACAGAGGTTGCTAAGGTAAAAGCGAAATTAAGGTAAAGCCAAAACTAGAAAATCTTATAATAATAATAGCTAAGAAAAGAGAAATTGATAAAAGTTAGAAAAAGTATATAAAAAAGATACGGGCTAAGAAAAAATAAATGAAGAGAATGGAAACGACTATGTAAAGCCAAGTATAAATTTAATGAGATAAATGCAGTCTTCTTAATTTCTTTTAATTACTTATTTCAATTAAAAATGATAGATGAATAAATAAAAGAAAATTATAACAAACACAAACATATGTGTTAAAATAAAGTAAAGTATTGAGAAATTAAATTACTTGATTAAAAAAATTATGTGTTAATTAGTGCAATTTGAATTTTAAAAAATAAATAAAAAATAAATAACTGGCCATTTCAGCCCTTGAAAGGACTTTGACCTAGCTTCTTATGATCAATTGTGTTGTGCGTGTTATTAAGTTTGTACACAATTGACCGAGAAATGGACCTACATGCTTTACGCCGACTCCGAACGGCGATGAACGAAATGTTCTTATTCTCAAGAAGCTTTACATGGCATTTTGATTACTCTCTGAGGTTTGCCATTGTCTGCAGAGAGGTGGCGGCCGTACAGAAAAATTATTTTAATTCAAATAATTTTCTGTCGCTGGCTGGGGTTCGAACCTGGGTCTCCAAGGTTCTTTGACATAGCGGCCACGCACTTTAACCAACTACGCCACGGACGCCACATTTTATTTGAATTTGAATTTTACATAAATTAAATAAAAGAAAATTTTATTCAGTGTAAGAAGACGATCTAATATAACTGAGCGCATAAGCAGACGAGGAGCACAGATATTAACTCTAAATCTTGCGTAAATAATAATTTTTTTAGACTTGTTGATTTTTTGAGTTATTAGAGTAGGCAGCACTGTTACCTCTCTGAACATACTCCCAAGTAGTTTTAGAGCCCGAACAGAACCAAAGCGGTTGTCAGTTGGCGATCCTCCAGAGAGTCCAGAACATGTTACAATTATACAAGGTAGGAGTGACAACTGGCTATTTTTTCACGAGTGTCTTGTACCGACTGTAATTTTCCTGTATATTTTACTTTCTATTTTCTTTTTTACTTTTTTCGTTCTCTAATTTATACTAAATACTTGGACAGTTGGTGCAAGACGAAAGAACTGTCACTCCTACCTTGTATAATTGTATCATGGTCCAGAATAGGAGCAGTTGTCGGATCAGCGTTGCTATTCGCTATTTGAAGTGGACAAATGTTATTTTTTCATGTTTTTGTTGTTCCTTTATAAAAACATGTATACTAACAAAAAAAATATAACGGTTGTTAATCATTGAATTAAAATTTTTTTTTTTTTTGTTTTAGCAAAAGGTAAATTTTCTCCAAAAATGGTAACTTTTTTCCCAAATAGTCGTAAATTTCAGTTCGTCTCTCTGGCAACACTGAACTGAAGCTTTCGTCGTGCTGTATGTGAGATATATTCGTTCTTTTGCTTTTGTGAATATATTTCGGGGCAAAGCTGTTTAACACTGCTGTAGATCAGGGCTGGGCATTCTAACACAGTCACATTTTATTTTGTATTGTTAGTATTGGTGCTCTCTCGAATTGCGCACACTAAGCGAAATAGTTGCCACAATTATCTAGATTTGTAAGTTTTTCTTTTTTATTTTATGGTTTTATTTTTAGTCATCGGTATTGTTCATTATTTCTTTTATGAAATTTATTAATACAAGTAATATGAATGAATAATGTAAAGAATCTTAATAGATAATATGAATAAGTTATTTGAAACCTTAATATATGCGAATAATTATTTTATTATTATAAAATCTTAATATATATGAATAATTAAAATTAATAACAAAAATATGTAAGTAAATAATAGGGAATTAAATAAAATAAGTAAGCAAGTAATCTACAAATTAAGTATTAAAAAATTAATAAGGAATCTGAATGCACAATGCAAGAAGTGTTAATAGCTAATATGCATTAATTATATGAAAAATTAATATAGAATATAAAATTCTACAAACTAAAAAAATATGTGCATAAGTATTATAAATCTACAATAAGTTGATTTTTCACGAGTGTACACATAATTTGCAGCGCAAAACGACGTAAGTCCTCACAACATCACCGTCAGCGAACGATTGAATTATATTCTCTTCTGTTGTGAGCTTTATGTACATGCAGTGTTGCCATATTTTTTTTTAAAAACTTTAATTTCCAGAAAAAAAAAAATTGTTTTTTGGTGAAAAAACTTGACATTAAAAATTAACTAAAAAATGTATTTTTAAAATGTGTGCTTTAAAATTTTGGACAATTCGCTTTGTTCTCTCATTGTCCCGTTATTTTGGCCACTTCATTTCTCAAGAAAATACGGAAGACTTGATCGTTAACTCTGAATGTATGTAAACTGAAGCGTCAAGTTTAAAAAGGAATGCCAAAAATTGACCGCCAAGACTCGACGAAGGGAAACCGAGACAAAAGATCAGAAACAATGAAAGCAACAATAATAGTAACAGCGCTGCCATAAAAATAAACTTTGAAAAGGAGTGAAAATTATTAGTAGCAGCTTCTAGTGATAGTTATGTTTTTGTAGTAACATACAATTTAGTTTATCTATTTGATTCATATATTCACTAAAATAGAAAGCATCGTTTTAAGGGGGGAAATACACCCAGAACTTTTTTTTTCAAAAAATTTTGTACATTTTCTTAAAGCTTTAAGTCTCAAGAATATGTGGTGAAAATTTCAAGTCCATATCTCCAAAAACAAAAAAGTTATAGCCTAGTGAGTAAACCGCCTTCTAGAGTGCGCAGTGCTGGCCCTTATTTTCAAACGCGTTTTTCTCGAAACCATGTTTTCAAAGTCGGTGACCAAGATTTCTCGAAGCTCAGTGAACCGATCGTTTTGATTTTTTGCAGGCTTGTTTTATTCATAATAATCTCGTACTTTTCATAGAATTTTTTTTTTGTAGCTTCGTTCATTTTTTATAGACAAAATAATGACGAATTTTTGGTCGAAAATCGTTAATTTACGTTCGGAAGTCCGCCATTTTGTGAAAAATCAATACTTTCAAAATCGGCTATGAAAAGTACGAGTTTTAAGTAAAAAAAATAAAAAAAATAAATAACTGGCCATTTCAGCCCTTGAAAGGCCTTTGACCTAGCTTCTTATGATCAATTGTGTTGTGCGTGTTATTAAGTTTGTACATAATTGACCGAGAACCGGACCTACATTTTTAACGTCGACTCCGGACGGCGATGAACGGAATGTTCTCGTTCTCAAGAAGCTTTACATGGCATTTTGATTACTCTCTGAGGTTTGCCATTGTCTGCAGAGAGGTGGCGGACGTACAGAAAAATTTTTTTATTTCAAATAATTTTCTGTCACTGCTGGGGTTTGAACCTGGGTCTCCAAGGTTCGTTGACATAGCGGCCACGCACTTTAACCAACTACGCCACGGACACCAGACGAGTTTTAAGTATCTAGTTTAATAATATATTTCATTTTTTTGTTTCAGTTGAGTTTAGGAGGAGCAATCTTGGTCACCGCATTTCACCTTTTTTTCAGAGCGCTCTACAAAAAATGCTGTATCTACCTTAATATTAATTTTTTTTTAATAAAAAACCACTAACCATACTCTTGACTGTGTATATTTTAAGGTATAAAAACCCTCATTTTAAAATATCCCTTAGGTTTCCTTAAAAAAATGCAAAAACATGACCTTTTTTCTTCGGCCGCTGGCTATATTTCTCCTCTTAATAGTAAAAACTTGAAAAACTTGGTAAAATAAAATAAAACTATATTTTTTTAGGGAAAAACTTGAAAACTTTCTACCCTCTCAAAAAACTGGCAAAACAAGTTTTATCTGCCCACATGGCAACACTGTGTACATGTGAAAAGTTACGCTCTCAGAGAGCTCAGTGAGCTATGGAGCGCCCTGCGCTGGTGTTGATGTAACAGGCTTCGCCTTCTTTGGCTTCGCTACTTCGCACTTTCAGTCCATTGGTTTGGCTGTTACTTTGTCGCAGGTATGAAGTGATGGACTCATGTTTCATCCATAGTTATGAACGGGTATGGGCACCACTACACTTAAAGCTTCTGTATTGTTTCTGTATTTGTATTTTTTCTTTGATTTATTGTTGCGTTTTGTGTTGCTACGTAAGCTTTTGCTCTCAATTCTTGCTCTCAGCGCTCCAAAGAGAGCTCTCTGCCCATAGCTGGTTATGAATCGACACAAAAACTCTGCTCACATGATAATAAATGTTACTTCGCCAAACAGTCGATTGAAATATACTCAGGACGCTGTTTTTGTTCCAATGTGAGTAATCGTGGCACCCATCTTGTTGACAGCTTTCTAAGTCAAAATTTTCAGTCAACATGCGGTATACAGCACTTTTTTAAAAAACCTATAATGTATGTCTGATATCTCGTGCACTTCAGTCAAAGGTAGTTATTTTTTACTGTTTTCCTCAAAAAACAACTTTATCCTTGCGGGACAGGAAGACATCCTCCCAGACACAGAAAAATTGTTTCAATTGAAATACATTTTTCTGATCGGTCGTTACCTCTCTGTAGATAATGGCAAAACTCAGAGAGTAAATAATGTCTTGTAACGCTTCTTGAGAACATGCATATTAGCCTTTCGGAGTCGCCATAAAACTATTGTAGTAGCTCCAGATCTCGATGAATTGTGTATGAACATTTAATAACACGCACAACAAAATTTGATTATAAGAAGCTCGGTCAAAGTCCTTTCAAGGGTTGAAATGGTCAATTTATTTATTTATTAAATTTAATTTATAGAAATTTAAAAAAAAAAAACATAAATATTGGAAGTGGTTATTGCAACTTTTAGTTTAAATTTCAGCAAATAAACTTTTCATTATTGAAAAACTTCAACACACTCCAAATAACTTCACGTTGTCTAAACCAAGGCGGCTTTCATGTGATTCAGCTATTTTTTGCTTCAAGCTTATTGAAGCAATAAATTGTTTTACATGAACCTATATAGTCACCTACACACACACACACGCACACACATCCTCACTCATACGCTAACTCACATAAACACCCATACTTACAATACTAAACAGGTAAAAAGTCAGAAGGACACACATCGACACGAGCTACAAATTGAAAAGCGGAGAAAAGGCTCAAATTCAATTTATATCGACATCGCAAGACCACAAAAATCGAGCTTAAGTGTTTGCGAAAAAATCCCATTTAACTAAAGTACCTTCAGGATGGTGGTAGTGCTGGAAGACATGGCAGAGGGTGAAAAAACCAAATACGACGGGAAGACTCGATGTAAGCATGTTGTGAAGGTAACAAGTGGCTGTTCGAACAACCGCTAGCGTTGAAAACATGGAGCCGCAAATTTAAAAATTGATATAGAAAACAAAAATACGGCCCATTCATCCCATTCATAGCAACAAAATAAGACTTGAGGACTCAGGCGAGCGAAATGTGAATAAACTGAAGTAAGGTTGGTACATGTACCAGGCGCTGATTTTTGTTTTTGCGGTTTTGTTTTTTTTTTTTTTTTTTTTTTTTTTTGATTTTACACCGTTGGCTTCTTTTGGCTGAGCAGCTGCTTCTTATGTGTTTTTAGAGGTTTTTCACCTCTGTAAATTGTTTGGTCTTGCCTGGGTTTGTGGTTGTTTTTAGTTTTGTTATTTTGGTTTGTGGTGTCTACCCGTGGTAATGAAATTACAATTTTTATAGGCCGAATCATGAAAAAGAAATGAGGCTTAAAACACCGCCAAGTCGTTTAGCGCCCTGCTACCACTAAAATGAACAAAAAAAAAGGCAGGGACGAAATGTAAAAAGCCATTCAAAGAAGGATGCCAACGAGTGGTCAAATTAGTAGTGGATTTTTATATTGGCTATCGTCGTGGTTGTACATTTCAATTCGTGGCTTTTTTATTTTTTTTTTCTCTATATTGCAGGTACTTAACGGTAATTTTATATTAATGGGTCTCAGGAATAAATCGCTTTTATTTGAGATCGTTTCGGTTTTACGTGCGAATGCATTAATGAATATTGCATCTGGCTGAAATATCAAATTTTGTTCGACTGCCTTCAAAACAAAACTTTAAAGTTCATGTTTTAATAATTAATTTTTCTTGGCTCACGTATTCAATTAATTAGTAGAAATAATAAAAAAAAAACAGACGTAATGCAATAGCCACAAATAACTATAACTTGGAAGGCATGTGAGATCTCTCGCCACGTGGCCTACGGCCAATAAAAAGGACCTACTAAGAACAATATCTACAAAAACCATGTAAATACGGGTGAGCGCTGAGCTGGGATCGACTAACGGTAGTCGTGAGTGAGTAAAAGCTTTAAAAAAAAATCTAAATCGAAAAAATGGATTTCAGGAATTTCGGAAAAATTTATTTTTTTAAGAAAGTATTTTAAGAAATATAAACGTTGTGATAAATCTTTAGGCCGGGGTATTTTACGCCGATGTCATTCGCCAGTGGTTAATATTAAACCTTACGACCGCTCCTGAACCGCTGGGAAATTCGCGAAGTCGACACCGGATTCGTGTTCAGCACTTCAGCATTTACAGCATTTATAGGGTGTTTTTTTAGCTGCATGAGAAGTTTCGATGGTTGTTGTTTACACCGAGAAAAAAACTTATCTAAAATTAATAAAAAACCTAGTATAATTTATACGATGACTTTGGCAGTTTTCAGCCTCCTAAGTTTTTGGTCAGAACACCTATGTTTTACATGTCAACTTGCCGATATTGATTTGGATGATAAATTAGCGAAGTATTTTGTAATGTACACATTAGATTCGACAATTTATATGATGCGTGCTTGCTTATTCTGCCGAACATAGTGTTCAAATTTTCAAAAAAAAACTTTGTTGAACTATCAAAGTTAAATAGATAAATAAATATACAGGTAGAAGTATAAAATATGAATTAGGTACAAAAATTACTGTATACTTTTGTTGTAAGAAATGTTGTAAGAAAGTATAAGTATGAAATGTACATATACTTAGGTAAAATTTTGTATATTGCTGTTGTGCAAAATTACCCAAGCACTTAGGTGAAACTTCTAAGCAAAATGAACCAAAAATTTTCATTTTTATTAAGGAAAACCTGTTCTATTTAATGTAAATAGATATACATTTACAAAGTTTACAACATAGATTTACAAAGTGAAAAAATTATGCATTTAGATCGCTTATAAATATATCTAATTTAATGCCAAAAAAAAAAAAATGCACTCACGAAGCATTGCACTTTGCAGCATTAGGCTAAATATCTAGGCTATATGATTTTAATTACAAAAACTAAACGAGAACTATAACAAACCGGGAGTATTCAGCGATAAATTTTGCTCATACCATTTTGATAAAGTTGAAAAGTATTTTTATTTATTTATTATTATTATTATTATTTATTATTATTATTTATTATTTATTAGAATTATATTAGTATAATAAGAACAAGTTCTTTTGCTATACAAAGTAATAACTTAAGAATTAACATTACGCAAAATGATATATAAATTCAAATTTTAATACTGGTGATTTGAGAATCGATAATTATCTTAACAAGTTAAAATAAATATAACGAGTATTTTTAGCAAATATAAAACAGAAGACTAGAAATAGAAATGAGCAGTAAGAGAGAAGAAAAAAAAAAAAAAAGAAAAAAAAGATAAAGAGAAGAAAGAAGTAAAGGTTGATTATCTTTTATAAGAAGCCCAGAGGCTAGGTAAAAATTTGAAATATAGCTTGCGTAAATTTTCGTATTGTATCCATGGATCTTAAATGATAGGGTAAATTATTCCATAATCTTATGGCGTTAATAAAAAAAAGTCTTGTTGAATTCAGAAATTTAAAGTTTGGTACTATCAGCATTTTACTTCGAGCTAACTGACAAAATTTTATTTTTTCAAAAAGATAAGTTGGTTTTCTTGATTGAATTAGCTTGTAGAGAAAAATGCAGTTCCTAGCTTTAAGGTAGCTGGTTAGGTCACAGCCAAGAATGCCAGTCTTGAACTGTGAAATATGATCAAATTTCCTAATGCCATATACGTACCTCGTTGCGTGATTAAATGCTACTTGGAGTTTGTGTTCAGATGATGAATCCAATTTGCTATAAACTAGTTCAGAATAGGTAATCCCAGGTAAGATTAGTTGTATAACAAGTTTCCGCCTAGTTTCTATGGGTGTAAAGTCTACAGACATTCTAAGGTTTCTCAGCACGCAATATATTTTTCGTATAATACTATTCACTTGATCGGTACATGTAAGTGTTGAATTTATATGAAAACCAAGACTTACAACATTTGATACGAGTTTAAGTTTCTTATCACCTATAAATAAATCGGGAATATTTTCAAAAAAAATTTTAGAAACTGAGATCGGTAGCACATATGATTTTAGAGCATTAAGCTGGAGACCATTACTAATAGCCCACTGGTAGATATCGTTTAAATCTTCGTTCAGTCTAAAACTTAAGTCTTCTAAAAGGCCGGTTCTACGTGAGAGATGCAATTGGACATCATCCGCATAGGCATGCATAGAGGCATATCTACAGGCTGAAAAAATGTCATTAATAAATACAGAGAAGAGCAGTGGACCAAGAATCGAGCCTTGGGGCACTCCATTGCATACCAATTTAAATTGAGAACACTTATCACCAACTCGAACTCTCTGCAATCTGTTTGAAAGGTAGCTTCTTACAAGGTTTACAGCATTATCACAAAAGCCATACCAGCATTTTAGCTTTTGACAGAGTAAAGAATGGTTGACTGTATGAAAAGCTTTGGAGAAATCAAGCATGCAGAGAAGAGTAATTAGGCCTTCATCGTATGATTTTCGTATATCAGCTACAACTTTCATTGTAGCAGTAGAGAAGCTATGGCCAGCTCTGAAACCAGATTGTACGGGAGATAACAAATTCTTTATGGTTAAGTATTTATTTATTTGTTCAGCCATGATAGCTTCACACACCTTAGATAATGAGGACAAAATACTAATGGGCCGGAAATCATTAGCTTGAGTCGCTGATGACTTTTTGGCAAAGGGGAGCACTTTAGCAATTTTCCAGGAGTGAGGGAAAGAGGACGTGGTAAAGCAGTGGTTAATGATATGGGTAATCGAACTAAGTATGTGGGGCAAAATAAGTTCAATAAATCTAATCGATATACCATCCTCGCCAATAGCATTTGATTTAACTTTCATTATGCTCTTGCCAACATCACTCTCACTTACAGCAGAAAACTGGAAAAGTGGTTCAACTATAATATCATCAATTGTCCTGTTCACTTGCATAGCATTGTTAGAGAGAAAAAAACTATTAAGAACATCTGGATCAACATTACAATCAGCAGAGGTTTTTTTCCCAATGCCAAGGTTATTCAAATTCCTCCAAACACTTTTGATGGAAGTGAAGTATTTAGCTTAGTAGAGCAGTATTTTCTTTTTGATTCCTTTATTAAAAAAACTGAAGTATTCCTTGCAATTCGGTAGCTCTCCCAACTCTCATCTGACCATGCATCTTATTCCGTTTTTTTATAGCATTTTTCACTTCACTGTTAAACCAAGGGCAGGAGACATTTTTAATAACAATAGTACGTGTAGGAACATGTTTTACAAAAAGATTGTTTATCATTGTTGAAAAAGTTTCTACTTTTTCATCAACACCAGGTGAAAACCATACATTACCCCAGGGTACCAAAAGTAATTCACTCCAAAGAGCAGGCAAGTTTATGGATTTAAAGTCAGGGTATGATATTGTTTTGGAAGTAACAGTACGAGATACATTAATGTCAAGGGTACAGAAGTGTCAAAGTTTTCGGTGGTTTACCTACACTATTGGTTAAAATGTTATATACTTGCCTTGGGTGAATCAAACATTTCAAAAAGCTTCCTGTTTTTTTTGTTTTTTGTGAAAAAAAAAAATTATTAATGCAAGAATTTCTCAATTTTAAATAAGTAGTTTTAATACAAATATTATTCATATAAAAATTTTAAGAAATTGCTTATTATACATATATTCAATTAGCAAAAATATTGATACCTTTATTCGTTCACCCACAAAAACATATTTTGTAAATATACTCAAATCGCAAAATAATGAAAAAAACACTCGTAAGTTTTTTAACTTGTCGACGTCTTACGATGTCCAAGAGCCATACATTTTCACTCAAGAACTTGAAAATGCACTATCAGATAAACAGATGGTTTTCTATCCTGTTCTGTTGAGCTCTTTTTTTTACCGACTTAAAAAAGGAGGAGGTTCTCAAGTTCGTTGGTTTGTCCGTTTTTTTGTTTGTGTTTAAATGTATGTACATCGATAACTCCTAAATCACTTGCCCGATTTCCGTAATTTTTTGTCAACAGATAGAAACCATGAACGCGGAGGTCCTTTTTTAAAAAAGTGGGCGATATTCGACAAAAAGGCACGTCAATATTAGAAAAACACTGTATTTTAGTCAATATTGACACTAGGGTACTGCAATTTAGTACAGGGGTAGACACAATTTTTGCAAAATTAATGTAAATAAAGTGGGCGTTATTCGACAAAAGGGTGTGGCAATATTATAAAAATACTATATCTTTGTTAATATTGACACTAGGGTACTAATATTTGGTATGCATGTAAGTGGGTAGGTAGAATCATTTCAAAAGTGAGTGGGATTGTACGTAGAGGGTGTGGCACTTTAAGGAAAGTTCTATATATCTGTTAATATTGATATTTGGGAACTGAAATTTGGCACATGGCTACGTAGAATCATTATAAAGTACTATAAATAAAGTGGGCGGGATTAGAAAAAGGCGCCGACCTTAAAGCTTTTATATTCATAAAGCAATTAATATATTGATGATAATTAAACAAAATAGAAAACATGAAAATGATAAGATTTCCAATATTATAAGACATATAAATAACTTTTAAAATTTAGCCAAGAAATTAATGGGAAAAGTTATTTAAAATTATTTTTTACTTTGTAGTGATTTTGAAGTCGGTTTATTTTTTTGTTAAAAAGTTTTTATTCGAAATGGTATCCGAAAATTGCCAGAAATATGGGAAGAAGTAATGGCTAGCAATAGACAATACTTTGTAAAATGAGTTTATAACAAATTTTTACAATTATGCTATGTTCACACAGAGAACTCACACAACTTGTGAGAACATAGCATAAAGCACAATTTTTCCACAAACTTGAAAAAAAATCCTTTAAAACTTTTTTGTCCACCAAAAATTAGCGACAAGTGCTTCGGAGAATTAATGCTTTAAAAAAATTTCAATGTTTTTAATGTTGGTAATTCAACATTTCTTTGTCATAGATGGAATATGAGAGAAATTTCAGCAAAAGCTTCAATTATTCTGCAGTCAGGTAATCAGCAAAGTACGAATAGGACCTGATATTACAAAAGGAAATTAATTTATAATTTCAAAAATTTGCATAAAAACTAACGAAATACAATGGTACTCAATTAAAACACCAGCAAGCATCAATGTTTGGTCAACAGTAGCAGCAGAAAGTTGACAACCAGAAACACCTGTCATCAGCATTTATGAATCATCTTCTTCGTTGGCCTGGTAACCACTCATTATCATGGCCAAAGACCAACGACCAACACATAAGCAGTTAAGAACGCTTATCAAACTCATTTGAATTCCACATTAATGAGCAGCTTGTGAAGCCCAGTCATCATCACTTGTGCCAAGGCCATCATCCAAAGCCACCCACTTTTCAACGACGTTGTGAATTTAAATATTTAATTCATTTAAATTTTCAAATTAAATTTCAAGGAACACACGGCAGTCGATGATAAGAACAGTCGTCTATGGGTTGTGGCAACAGTTCAGTGCATAAAACGCCCCTTCCTCCCCACTGCCCAATTCATATAAAGGGAGATGTCTTATGGCAATTTTGTGCCTTTTCACTGTTCGGCGCTGCAAGGAAGCGAATATAATTCAATTAAATATTTGCTTTTGTAGTTTGAAGATACGAGCACAAGACAAATCCTTTCGCCATGCTAACTGCTCCATATAATCATCGTTGTTGGGAAGCAATAGAAGCAACGCCAGCACTCTACTCAAGCGAAACTTATTCGGCCGAAAAGCTGAGAAAATTGAAAAAAAAAAATAAAACTCCGAAATATCAAACCATGTACATCATTTTACGCTCGTTGGCTATAATGCGATATCCTTACGAAGAAGAATTCATTGTTCAGAATTAAAATAATCCTGTTTGAAGGATAAGCCGAATGCAGAAATAGATATTTTTTTTTTTTTACATTTTGGCAAGAACGCAAATTCAGCAGTTATGTCAATGAAGATAATAAATATATGAGTATGCAATGTAAACTGTTCTATTTATTTGAAGTCAGTATCGTGGATTTGCACATGGATTTGTAGTTTTTGGTGTTTAACTCAGTGGAGAGCAAAAATGTTAAATTTATAAACAAACTAGCTGGTACCCGACGCGTTGCTGTCGTAGCGGAAAAAATTTCTATCTCTATCTGAATCTAAAACTCAGTCTCAATCTCAATCTCAATCTCAATCTCAATCTCAACCTCAACCTCAACCTCAATTTCAATCTCTATCTCTATCTCTATCTCTATCTCTATCTCTATTTCTATCTCTATCTCTATCTCTATCTCTATCTCTATCTCTATCTCTATCTCTATCTCTATCTCTATCTCTATCTCTATCTCTATCTCTATCTCTATCTCTATCTCTATCTCTATCTCTATCTCTATCTCTATCTCTATCTCTATCTCTATCTCTATCTCTATCTCTATTTCTATCTCTATCTCTATCTCTATCTCTATCTCTATCTCTATCTCTATCTCTATCTCTATCTCTATCTCTATCTCTATCTCTATCTCTATCTCTATCTCTATCTCTATCTCTATCTCTATCTCTATCTCTATCTCTATCTCTATCTCTATCTCTATCTCTATCTCTATCTCTATCTCTATCTCTATCTCTATCTCTATCTCTATCTCTATCTCTATCTCTATCTCTATCTCTATCTCTATCTCTATCTCTATCTCTATCTCTATCTCTATCTCTATCTCTATCTCTATCTCTATCTCTATCTCTATCTCTATCTCTATCTCTATCTCTATCTCTATCTCTATCTCTATCTCTATCTCTATCTCTATCTCTATCTCTATCTCTATCTCTATCTCTATCTCTATCTCTATCTCTATCTCTATCTCTATCTCTATCTCTATCTCTATCTCTATCTCTATCTCTATCTCTATCTCTATCTCTATCTCTATCTCTATCTCTATCTCTATCTCTATCTCTATCTCTATCTCTATCTCTATCTCTATCTCTATCTCTATCTCTATCTCTATCTCTATCTCTATCTCTATCTCTATCTCTATCTCTATCTCTATCTCTATCTCTATCTCTATCTCTATCTCTATCTCTATCTCTATCTCTATCTCTATCTCTATCTCTATCTCTATCTCTATCTCTATCTCTATCTCTATCTCTATCTCTATCTCTATCTCTATCTCTATCTCTATCTCTATCTCTATCTCTATCTCTATCTCTATCTCTATCTCTATCTCTATCTCTATCTCTATCTCTATCTCTATCTCTATCTCTATCTCTATCTCTATCTCTATCTCTATCTCTATCTCTATCTCTATCTCTATCTCTATCTCTATCTCTATCTCTATCTCTATCTCTATCTCTATCTCTATCTCTATCTCTATCTCTATCTCTATCTCTATCTCTATCTCTATCTCTATCTCTATCTCTATCTCTATCTCTATCTCTATCTCTATCTCTATCTCTATCTCTATCTCTATCTCTATCTCTATCTCTATCTCTATCTCTATCTCTATCTCTATCTCTATCTCTATCTCTATCTCTATCTCTATCTCTATCTCTATCTCTATCTCTATCTCTATCTCTATCTCTATCTCTATCTCTATCTCTATCTCTATCTCTATCTCTATCTCTATCTCTATCTCTATCTCTATCTCTATCTCTATCTCTATCTCTATCTCTATCTCTATCTCTATCTCTATCTCTATCTCTATCTCTATCTCTATCTCTATCTCTATCTCTATCTCTATCTCTATCTCTATCTCTATCTCTATCTCTATCTCTATCTCTATCTCTATCTCTATCTCTATCTCTATCTCTATCTCTATCTCTATCTCTATCTCTATCTCTATCTCTATCTCTATCTCTATCTCTATCTCTATCTCTATCTCTATCTCTATCTCTATCTCTATCTCTATCTCTATCTCTATCTCTATCTCTATCTCTATCTCTATCTCTATCTCTATCTCTATCTCTGTCTCTATCTCTATCTCTATCTCTATCTCTATCTGTATCTCTATCTCTATCTCTATCTCTATCTCTATCTCTATCTCTATCTCTATCTCTATCTCTATCTCTATCTCTATCTCTATCTCTATCTCTATCTCTATCTCTATCTCTAACTGGAAAGACTCGTGGAAATTGATAACCAAATTTCGAGGCTGTGCTACTTACAATTCCAAAGTTATTCGATATCGCAAGTTTGGCTTGTATGGGCGGAGCCACACCTCCTTGTTCAATGACGTCTCAGTTTTCTAGTAGAAGAATATCACCCAATATTAATTCCATACTGAATTTCGTTGTTAAACGACATTTAGTTCCGAAGCTATCTGAAATCAAAAATTTAAAGTGTATGGGCGGAGCCACACCCCTTTTTTCAAAACCCATCCCAGTTTTATAGTAGATATATCACCAAGTGGCAACTCCATACTGAATTTCATTATTATACGGCATTTAGTTCCAAAGCTATTCGATATCATAAATTTTAATTGTATGGGCGGTGCCACACCCCTTTGGCCTATACTGGCTCAATTTTGCAAGTCGAAAGAAACGACTAAATAGAACGTTCTAACCGAGTTTCATTAATGTGTGACTTATAGCTTGAAAGTTATACTGAAAATTTGGCTGAAAAATTGCCACGCCCCACATTCAACGCCCATAAAATTTTACGTGTGGAACGGCTCTTGTAAATTGAGATAGAACACCGAATTCCGATACTATGCGACCTATAACTTCAGAGCTATTCGCTACCGTAGATTTGGGTTGTATGGGAGGTGCCACGCCCCCTTATTTTAGGGGGATGACAAATAGATGTTGTTCGATTCTCACCCCTGACTAATATCCTCGCTAAGGATCACGAAAATCGGTCGAGCCGTTTCGGAGGAGTTCGATCACGCACCCCGTGACAGAAGAATTTTATATATTAGATACATATACATATGCAATGGGCTGAGTATAATCAAAGTTAAGATCGAAGTTTAGGGAGTTTTAAAGAGTGCAAATTTTAAGAATGACTCACAGAAGTACATAGCTGTCTTGGTTCTAGAATAGATTCAATTGAAATGGGTATGGACTAATATTTCTTTTAACGCATTTTGGTGCGGTATCCTATTCGTTTACGATAATTTGTTGTGTCTTTATTTTGTATAGTGCCTTCTTACTGTTCAATTACTGAACACTAATCTTTTAAAAATATGTTTTCCAAATAGGTGTTTGCCGACACGACACCGGCACGACAGCGGTAACGATGTCGGTGGACGCATAAAGTCATGTTAATAAAGGTAATACTACTTTCACACTTGCCAACATGTCGGTATCGTGTTTTTGCCGGCGACGATGTGTCAGTGGGAGCAGTTACTCCACTCATGTCGTTGTGGGCTGGTAATATTTTGATTCGATTTCTGCGCATAATTTTGAGTATTTTCTATGAGTTTTGTGCAATGTTTGATTGAAATTAAAAAAAATGTCAAGTTTTAAATATGATACAAAAGACCCTCACAAATTAGAACCACGTTGTTCCATGGGTGGTTCTAATTTCTGAAATGTTCTTATTTCTGGACATTTTTTTTTACAGAAATTCAAAAGAAAAGAATGAAACTGGTTTTAAAAAAAAATGTATGTTAACATAAAAGAATTTTTATTTAATAATATTTAATGTTTTTTTTTTAACCTAAAATTCATATAATTCCCCTATTGATATTTATCTATATATTAGAAGGCAAACAAAATAGTTTGTGTTCCCTTTTTTTCTGTGTTACCTTCAATATATTCATATACTACTTATATCGATGGATAGGTATTTTCGAGTAGATTTGCACAATATAATTTTTATTCGAATATGTTGTCATTAAGATAAGTAAAACTGAGCAAATGTAAAACGCTTTTTTTACCAATGGGACAATCAGAAACTACAAAGCGACAAAGCTATGTTGAACATCACTGCTGTAGCTTACAAAAGCAAGAGTAGAATGCGGGAGTGACGCAAACACTTAAAAAGAGCTGAGTAGCATATGTTGTTGTTGTTGTAGTTGTTGCTTTCTCTTAATAAAAACTGCTGCTTGCTTCTATTATCTTGAGAATTATCATTTATCTTAATTTATTTGTTATACTTTTCTACACTTTATTTACTTTACTTTTAAGTTATTTATTTACTTTTAATGAATATTATATGTTGAATAAATTTTTGTTATTGACGCATATATGCTTCCTTTTTTGTCCTTTACCACTATTTTCCTCATAGCGTCAAGGTAAGCATTAAGAATTTCCATGCAAATTTATAACAATTCATTATGTGAAAAACAACTTGAGTTTCGTTACCTTACAGAAACAGATGGCCGATTTCGGCCACAGGCGATACTAGTATACATAAATGAGCAAAGATCACTTATGAATTTAATAAATAAAGAAACGTCCAGAAATTAGAACCAGGTTATAATTTCAGAGCGTTCAATATTGATATGGCAGGTTCTAATTTTGCCATTGAACGCAAAATAAACTCTTGAGTTCCCTAGTACAATTTTGCAGGATGAAGTTCAACTAAACTCAACTTTCTTTCAGTGTTCATGTTAAAATTCAATTTGGGAAATGCCTAAAAGTATGCTAAAGATCATATAATAACTTCAGATGCAAATTTTTAGATGACAAGGTACTTCCAACAATTTTGTGGTGAGAAATATTAAAAACAGCTGATCTAAAATTGTGAAACTGCTATTTGCAAAAAATGCACAGAAAAGCGAAGAAAAGAATTAGGGCAAGTTTGGAAGATGAGGTCTTCATATTAGTACAGAGTGTTTACCGATAAAAATTCAGATTTGCGCATCGCAAGGAAGAAGTCGCATGTGTACGCAGAGATGGCTGCAGCCTTATCCTCAAGTGGAATTGATGTCACGGTGGTGGATGTGACGGAAAAATATGAGAACACAAAAGTAAACAAAGATGTGTCACACTAAACAAAATTCTGCCGACGCATCTCTGTGTGAACAGCTATGATTGAACTCAAACTAAACTCTCTGTGTGGGCAAGGCTTGCTGACGCCAGTTGGAAAGACCAAACGTCGCACAATGGAGTATTCGACTTAAAAACGCGGACATTTAGGAATTGTTTTTTTAATATAAATAAAAACTTTTTAACAAAAAAAAAACAAAAAAAACAACCGACTTCAAAATCACTACAAAGTAAAAAATAATTTTAAATAACGTTTCCCATTAATTTCTTGGTAAAATTTTAAAAGTTATTTATATGTCTTATAATATTGGAAATTTTATCATTTTCATTTTGACGTGACGAAGTTACGTTGTACCGCTCAGGTCTCCAAAAAAGTTGAAAAATGAATTTTTTAAAAATGCATTTCCGTTGCATTGTATTATATCGCTGAGTATAAGAGCTATGATTAAAAAAATGGTATGACCGTAAAGGTTAATTCTTTGACTTCATTATAAAAGCAAAACAAAAATTCAAAACATCATCGGGTCGCAGGTGGAACTGTTTAAGAAACACAATTAAAAATTTGTTACATGGAATTAGTACTCGTTGAATATTAGTGCTAGGATTAAAAATACGATACGCCAATAAAGGCCTACTGTAATTCATCACAACAAAATTAGACACAAAATTTTGTCATGATTTCAGGGATGCAATCACATAATGCAGTAAAAATGCTACAGCCATGAAAAAACGTTGCATGGATTTTTAACTCTGTGACTACTAGTGCAACTGTAAATTTTAAAGAACGAAAACGAAGGTTTAGTCTTCGGGCATATGACAAAAATAAAAACATCAACATCAACATCAACATCAACATCAACATCAACATCAACATCAACATCAACATCAACATCAACATCAACATCAACATCAACATCAACATCAACATCAACATGAACATCAACATCAACATCAACATCAACATCAACATCAACATCAACATCAACATCAACATCAACATCAACATCAACATCAACATCAACATCAACATCAACATCAACATCAACATCAACATCAACATCAACATCAACATCAACATCAACATCAACATCAACATCAACATCAACATCAACATCAACATCAACATCAACATCAACATCAACATCAACATCAACATCAACATCAACATCAACATCAACATCAACATCAACATCAACATCAACATCAACATCAACATCAACATCAACATCAACATCAACATCAACATGAACATCAACATCAACATCAACATCAACATCAACATCAACATCAACATCAACATCAACATCAACATCAACATCAACATCAACGTCAACATCAACACCAACACCAACATCAACATCAACATCAATATCAACATCAACATCAACATCAACATCAACATCAACATCAACATCAACATCAACATCAACATCAACATCAACATCAACATCAACATCAACATCAACATCAACATCAACATCAACATCAACATCAACATCAACATCAACATCAACATGAACATCAACATCAACATCAACATCAACATCAACATCAACATCAACATCAACATCAACATCAACATCAACATCAACATCAATATCAACAACAACACCAATAACAAAAAATAAAAACAATAACACCAATAACAACTAGCACCAATAACATCACCAACAACAACAACAACAACAACAACAACAACAACAACAACAACAACAACAACAACAACAACAACAACAACAACAACAACAACAACAACAACAACAACAACAACAACAACAACAACAACAACAACAACAACAACAACAACAACAACAACAAATCTATTTAGTTATGATTTCAACAGTTTTTTAGTGGCAACCAACACTGCCAACAGAATTAAGACATACCTTTCCAAAATAGGAAAGGGATGCAGTATATTTGAAGTCAAGAATTTGGTCATGGATTAAAATAAGAGTTTGGAAATGAAATAGGATTATAAAGAAACATCGTCACGTCAAAACCTACGGGTGTGTCCACGACACAGCCAACTCTTTGTTTTATATGAATTTTGGTTTTATGTAATTTTTTGCACAAAATTGCTAAAGACTTTACCATAAACATCCGTGTTATTAACTTAAAAGTATGCATTTTTGGTAATTTTTTTCGTAAAAATACATAAACAAGAAATTTCTAAATAGGTACTCTACCAAAAAAGTTCATAACAACCAAGTTATTTAACGTAATAACAAATTTTTTTTCGAAAAGTAAAATATCAGATCTCTGGTAATTTTCATCTCATTTTAAAATTTGGTAGCTCATTTCAAAGAATAGTTAATTTAAAATTAATAAATAATTAACAAGAAATAAACTTCAAGTATTGTTTTCATTACTCCTTTGACTAAATACTAAGAAAAAGTCTTGTAAACGCTTTACCAAATTCCGGGCTCTTCGGCATGAAATCGGCACGAAACTTTATAGATTAAAGTTTTGTAACAAATCGAATATTTTTAGCCTATGCCATCAACGATTCGAGCTTACATTTCTGCATACATATACTCCTGACAAACGGAAGAGAAGTGTCGTGCTGCAAAATCACTTTATCTTTTATTTCAACCTTTTTTTTCAATGAATAACTCAAGTTTATGAATTGTATTCGATTACAGTCTCCCATGATAATTTCTTTGGCTTTGAGCAGTCACTGAAGAATGAGAATTAAAACAGGTTAAAGTATCGAAAACAACAACAAGACGCCACGTCAAAACCTAAGGGTGTGTCCACGGCGCAGCCAACTCTTTTTTTTTATTTTGTTTTATTATCATCAATATATCAAAAAAAATTAGCTCTTAATTTTTTTGGATTTCAGAAAAAAAAGTCTGACAATGAAATACATAAACCCTTGGGCGCAGTCAAAAGTTATGTCGCAGAAAAAACTAAAGATGCAGAAATTAATTTTTTTAAGCGTAGTTTTCAAAAATATATAAAGCCCATGAAGATTTTTTGCTTCCATACATTTCGTTCCACTCTAATATATATTCTTAAAACTATAAAAAACACATTAAATAAAAAAAAAATTTTTTTTTTCGAAAAATGTACACGTATATTATACCTTAAGTGCTCTTGGACAAAATCGGATGGTTTTGAGCTGCATGTAGATGATGATGTCAAGGATGAAAATTCCGATAATTGCCATGGGATATAACTGAAGTCGATGCCGTCAAAGCGGAAGCAATGGAAGACAATGATGAAGGTGACGATGATGAACATAATGACAGTGATGAAAAAGATAACTTTATGATTAAATTTGTTTATTAATGTATTAAAAAAAAAAAAAAAAATAATTGCTTAATATTTTTCCAAAATTAGCTGTATTTCCTTAGTGGTTCGTTCCTGTAATTCCTTTTTTATTATAATCACATATTTCTTAATCACATCATTAATCAAAAATTAATAATCACATTTTTGTTATAATTTCTGAGCATTTTTACAACAGACAAATAATTTTAATGAATCTGTCAGTTTAAATGCGCATTTAGGGCTACTATATAGTTGGATCACTTGACATTTGTAAGAATTTTCGAACTTCTGAATGCGCATTTAAAACTCAGTCTGAACATAGTATAAAATAAATTTCGAATAAATATGATAAAATAATATTTTTTATTTAATTACAATCAGTGCATCAATTAGATTTGTTTCAATCTTCGGTGTTATTGTATTTAAATCAATATATTATAGATTGAATTATTTTGAAATTATGCTAATTTAACCCAAATAACCCATGTAAGCTATTTAAAAAATTGCCTCAAAATTTCATCCATTACAACATTTATGCATACATATTTAACAATTTAGCGATCGTAAATTAAGTCAAAATTATGAAATCCTACGGTGTACCGATGCCAACACATGTACAGTGGAACAAAAATAGCCACAGACATTATATCCGGTAAAATATTTAAGCCAAATAACCATTTTGCATATACATAGCAATTAATAAATGCTTTTATTTAATAATGAGGTTTAACATATATCTTGTGTGGAGGCAGTATCCAACAATACAAACAACGACATTGGTTGACTCAGCTGCCATTTGGCCGTGTGCGAGTCCCACGTGTCCAATGAAGGCATAAAAAGTATGAGTGCCGAAAATGAAACCGACAAAAGGGACTCGCACAAATATTATGTGAAATTGTCATGTGTGATTATTATTCAAATTGTTGTTGTTGTTGATGTGTTGCTTTTTTATGGCACGCTTGTTGCTGCTACTGCTTGTTTCTACTCACATATAGCAATATCCATCTGTCTTTCCATCCCTTAGCTATCGGCATAAATTATTATTTGAACATTAAAAATTTATGCATTAAACCGCCAAATGCCGCTGTTAATATCAGCCGGATGTGTGTGACATTTATGTATGTATGTATGTCCGTATATATATATACTCTTATTATCTGTGTACGTGGGTGTGCACTGTGTCAGTCGGAAATATGTTGCGCGAGATTTTTACCCGATGATATAAACCCACATTTAAATGTGTGTTGCCTAGATTTCCATGAAATTCTGTGTTTATTGTACAACATCTGTGAGAATCCCCATGTGTGGGTGTTGGTATATGAGTTTGAGTGTGTGGAGGTAACAAAAGTGGTATTTGTTGCTTTTATCTATGTTAATGAATGTTTCCGGACTCAGCGCAGTGTTTAATTTATTACAATTTATGCTGAGCTGGAAGCTGTAATCGTTTAATTTAAGCAAAACAGGCTATGACAAAATTTTGGATTTGTTAACTTTATTGTTTTTATCAATTAAGAGCGAGGGGCAAATGGTTCTTGAACTGCTGCTGGCGACCCTCTGCACCTCAAGATCTTATCAGATAAGTTCAATTCAGCATGGCCACAATAGTGACCCTTTGCTCTATTTTCATGTTATCTCTTTAATCCCCCAAATACTTACATACTCTTATATACAGGGTGGGTCATCTAGTGGTTTCTTTTTCAATTCTAGAGTATTTTGACATTGACAGCTGTTTCCCGCTTGAAATCTTGACATAAAGTCAGAACCATACCTCCGCGGGAAGAAATGAGTCACTTTGCGCTTGAAACACGTTGGGAAATATTGTAAACTTATCTCCAAAGTGAGTGTTGTGTAGCCAAAACTTGTGTAGCAAAAGAATCATCTTTTCTGACGAGGCGTATTTGCATCTCGCCGGCTACGTTAACAAACAAATTTGCCACATCTGGGGCTCGGAAAACTAGCACGTTATTGTCAAGAATTTGATGCATCCACAGAGAGTGACAGTTTGGTGCGGATTGTGGAGTGGTGCCATCATTGGATTCGAAAATGAGGCTGGGAACAACGTTTCGGTCAACGCTGGATGTAACAGAGCCATGTTAACCGTATTTTTTTTTTACTGAAATTGGAGACAAGAATTTGGAGGCCTCTGCCATAATCGATCTTTTGCGAACCAAATTCCCAAATCGTGTTATCAGCTGTCTTGGGTTAGTCAATTGGCCGCTTCTGAGCTGCGATTTGGACTTTTTTTTGTGGGGAACCGTGAAGGACCAATATTATGCCAACAATGCGGAAACGATTCAAGTACTTAAGGTCAATATCATCCAAGGTCTTGGAAAATTGGAGTGACATACTCCGATATTGCGAAGACAGCCGAGGCAGCCACTTGAATGACGTTGTGTTCCATAATTAATGGGAATGTTTGTTCTTACTTATAAAGCCATTATACATGGAAAACATTTTTGTTAATTTTATTGTATTTAAAAAAAAATATACAGTAGTTTCGACTATGTCGTAACACATGACGTAGAATTATTCAATTCGCCTTTGATGACATCTTTTTTAAAAAATATTTAGTAAAATATTTATTCCATACACCTGAGCATATGACCTTTAAAAAAGTGCCGGAGAGGGTTAATATATATGACCGACCCCCATTACTTTTGCAAAAGGAACATTTTGCCTTTGACACCTATTCCCTCCGACCACTCCTTAGGGGGGCTCCCATACAAATTTAATGGGTTTTGTATATTTATTCCATACACCTGAGCATATGACCTTTAAAAGATTGCCGGAAAGGGTTAATATGTATGACTGACCCCCATTACTTTTGCAAAAGTAACATTTTTGCTTTTGACACCTATTCCCTCCGAACACTCCTTAGGGGGGCTCCCATACAAATTTTATGGTTTTGTCGATATTTCACTTTCGTTTTCGATTCGCATAAATATGCTGCGATTCGCATAATATTTGCTGCGATTCGTATAATATTTGCTGCGATTCGCTTTTGATGACATCTTTTGTAAAAAATATTTAGCAAGAATGGACAAATAAAGCAACAGCGGAATTTTTTTTGCTACCTTGTACACAGCAGAGTCGAAAAATTTGTTCAATGCTACCAAGTTCAACAACCCATATGGAGAGTCGAAATGTCAAAATTTCACTGTCGATAATATGCCCGGATATTTAATCGGCTGCGGAATTTTGACATTTCAATAACAGATTCTGTTAAAAAATCATGCCCCTCAAAATTACTCAGAATTACTGGGCTACGCGATTCTGTTAAAAACAACGTGCCCCCAAGCATACTGTTGGAACCTCTTTTTCCAACTGGGGCTGTTCTTACACTTATTTTTTATAAACATGCAAAAAGACCACACATTGATCGCTAACAGTACGTAAAAATTTGTAACAACAACATCAGCCAAACTTGTTTTGTTTTTTTTTGCTTTGCTTGCACCTGCTGCTGGGAAACCTCTCATCGCGACATTATGCTAAACCTTATGCAAAAAAAATGTAGTTTATGGCACGACTTGTTTGTCTCAAATTATGTTGCTTTCTTAACTTTGTATGCACTTAAAATTGATCATTGGCAAGTAGACCTTGACGTCAATGAGACCTAATAAAGTGATTCAGTTCATTCTAACGCAGTTTATTTTTTTCTCTGAAATCTTGCGTAAGTATAAATCGGCAAGAAAAGGCTCTTGCTGCCAACATTGGTCCTTCGAGACGGATCCCATCGGAATTATCTAAACGTAGGCTCAAAAGCATAGAAAACCAACACCCATCATGGCCAATTTAGATCCAGTTCCGGATGGAGTACAAACACCAACACATACCGCATCTAGAATTCGTACAAAGGAATTGCAACGACAACAGCTCATCAATCGCGTGCAGAAGTCATCCGAAGGCATTGAATCAATGTCTGTACACCAGCTTGAAGTTAAACTAGGACTCATCGAACATAACTTCAAGACATTTGATCAGTTGCAGTCTCAATTGGAAGATCTAGACGAATCACAATTTGACATAGATCATCGTGCCACTTTTGATGAAATCTACTGCGACATCAAATCTCACATTATTGAGAAAATTGAAGCTATGAAGTTAGAGGCCTCAGAAAATACGTTTTCAAGCACTCGCATTCTAACCCAATCACGAGAGCATTCTCATAACCGTATACAGCTGCCTCACTTACAGCTGTCTAAATTTAGTGGACAACAGCGCGACTGGCTGGATTTCTTCAATGTTTACACTACCATGGTTCACAATAACATCGATCTGCTTCCAATCACGAAGTTTCAATATCTACGCTCATGCTTGTCGGACGATGCAGCACGACTTATTGAATCATTAGAGGTTACCAATGAAAATTATACAAAGGCAATTGATCTTCTCGTTTCAAGATTTGATAATAAATTATATATTTTTCAGTCGCATATTCAAAATATTTTCGAATCGCCAAAGGTCCTAAAGCCCAGTGTGCCAGCATTGAGGAAATATATTGACAGCATCAATGCTAATTTGCGAGCATTGCAGTCATTCGCTACTAAATCTCAGATAGCTGATGGAATCATATTGCAGCATGCAATATCAAATCTTGATGCAGAAACCCAAGCAAAGTGGGAAGAAGAGGCTTCTTCAAATTGGGACCAGAGCATGCCGACGGGAGAATTAAAGCTTCCAACTTGGGAGGATCTAGTATCGTACGTGGAACGGCGCTGTAAATCACTAGAAGTTTACAAAGGCCATCATTCATCACAAGCTCAGACGCATCCAGCGTCAAATCGATCGATGACGAAACACCGCTCATCACCGCACTCATCATTCGTCGTCGCCAACAAACCAGCTACAAAATGCGATTTATGTGGCAGCGTTCCTGCGCATAGTGCATTCAAATGCAACCACTTTCTGAATATGGCTCTTGATCAACGTCACAACCTGGTAAAGAGTCATAAATTATGTCTCAATTGCCTAAAGGCAAGTCATGCTCTAAACACCTGTCCATCACAAAACAGGTGTCAACATTGCCGTGGTCATCATCACACTTTGTTGCATAGAGAACATTCAGAATCACTATCAAACGCGTCGACGTCACACATGTCAACATCAAACTCAACTCCAAATGTTGAGCAGGCTGGCAATATTGCTAAAACCAGCCTTCAAGTTTCACTTCCTGACAGTGAGGTGATCCTCGGCACTGCCACTGTCCATCTTTGCAGCACGACTGGCACCACAGTGGTCGGCCGCGCTTTATTAGACTCTGCATCACAGTTACACTTTATCACCGAGCGCATGGCACATCAGCTTCGAGTACAGCGTAGAAAGGTCACAATGGAAGTAAACGGCATTGGCTCCAATACCACTAATGTGCACCATATGTGCTCAGTTATAATCAAATCATGCGAACCTGGCTTCGAAACTTGCGTTGATGCCATCATCATCAAATCGATCACCTCATATCAACCACAACGACGCATCGATTCTGACTGGAGAATCCCTGCAAACATAATACTTGCTGACAACGCTTTCAACAAACCAGGTCCAGTCGATGTTCTCATCGGAGCAGGGCTTTTTTACGATCTCTTGTGTGTGGGCCAGATCAAATGCACCAATTCATCAGTTCTTCAGAAGACCAAGCTGGGCTGGATAGTGTCAGGTCAAGTCATGCCAAGTCAATCACCAACGTCATCAAGCACTACACTATCGAACTCACCATCAGCGTCGCGTAATGCATCAAATCCGTTTCGCCATTCATATAATTCGTTGGTTGTTACATCACTAAATCCGACATTAGATAAACTTTTGGAACAATTCTGGACGCTAGAGAATGACCCATCTAAGTCATCATGTCCACTGTCATCCGAAAAATTGGAGTGTGAAAGGTTCTTCCAAGCGACTACCAGAAGGTGTCCTGTGACAAACAAATTTATTGTACGCCTTCCTTTCAAGGAGGATCCATCAGTGTTGGGGCATTCTTACAACATTGCTCACAGACGTCTTAACGTACTAGAAGCAACACTAAATCGTGATGGCATCATTCGACAGGAATACTCTGATTTCTTAAATGAATATTACAATATGGGACATATGTCACCGACCACTGACACTGATGTCCACCTTAACCATTACATACCACATCACTGTGTGGTAAAACCGGACAGCTCAACCACAAGACTACGCGTAGTGTTTGACGCCTCATGTACCACGTCTAATGGTAAGTCACTGAACGACATACTTAGAGTTGGGCCCACACTACAGGATACCATATTCACCATTTTGAGCAGAGTGAGATTTCACAAATACGTCCTTATGGCTGATATCGCTAAGATGTATCGCCAGGTGCTTGTCGATCCCAGAGATGCTCGTTGGCAGTGCATATTGTGGAGGGCTAACCCATCTGATCCGGTAACTGCATATCAGCTACAAACAGTTACATACGGCACTAGCTGCGCACCGTATCTGGCTACAAAGTGCCTACAACAATTAGCTCACGATGACATGAACTTATTTCCTGTTGGAGCAGCAATAACATGTAAGGATTTTTATGTCGACAACCTGATGACTGGTGCTGCGACGATTGAAGAGCTGGTCGAAATAAAACGCCAAGTCATTGCATTGCTAAACCGCGGGGGATTTCCTCTTCGTAAGTTCGCTTCAAACAATGAGGACATAATTGCAGACGTACCACTAGCGCACAGGGAATCAACGGTGGAGGTCGACGACATGCAGTACATAAAGACACTTGGTCTTCGATGGTCCCCGGCTGAAGATTGCTTTAGGTTCACGTACACACAATCGACGGAATCTTCAAAGATCACAAAACGCACGATTTTGTCCCATGTGGCAAGTTTATTTGATCCTTTAGGTCTTCTGAATCCTGCGATAGTCCAGTGCAAAATACTATTGCAAGAGCTGTGGGCGCTTAAATTGCACTGGGATGCAAGCGTGCCTCAGAATATTTCTACACAATGGAAGCTGCTGCTGTCTCAGCTTGGCACCATTGAACAAATTAAAATTCCAAGGTTTGTTAAATTTAGTATTCATACGACAATTCATGCCTTTTCAGATGCAAGTACCAAAGCGTACGGCGCATGCATTTACGCTGTCACTCGTAGTTGTGGGCAAGCATCATCTTCGCTTTTATGTGCGAAATCTCGAGTCGCTCCTCTTAAGCAAGTCAGTCTGCCGAGACTGGAATTGTGTGCAGCACTGCTACTGTCAGAATTACTGGAGCCAGTTTTCCAAACCTTGCCACTAAGCCCAAATAAAGTATACTGCTGGTCAGATTCCACAATAACACTGGACTGGATCGCTGGAGAACCAAGTCGTTGGGTCACCTTCGTGGCAAATCGCGTTACTAAGATCCAGCAGCTGACTTCCAAATTTAAATGGCGTCATGTGCCATCAACGCAAAACCCCGCAGACCTACTATCACGTGGAGCTAACATTCGTGATCTTACTGCAGGAAGCTTCTGGTTTCAAGGGCCAGCATTTTTACTATTAGATGAAGTTTACTGGCCCGTGGAGCATGAGCAGAATATAGCAACAATTTGCGAAGCACGAAAACTAAAGACATCTCTTGTCACCACAAAGGTTACAGATTGGTTTAGTAATCACAAGTATATAAATAACTACAACAAATTTCTGCGGATGTTAGTTTATGTAAAACGATTTATTGCCATAAGGGTTGGCAAACCACATAATGTTGGGATGATAACCTGCCACGAATTGGTAAATGCTTTGCATACGTATTGTCGCGTTATCCAACAAACAGTGTTCATGGCCGAATTTAAAAAACTGCAGTCAAATCGACTACTCAGCACCCAATCTAAACTGCTCCAACTGTCTCCATTCATCAGCGACAATCTTATCCGAGTTGGTGGTCGCCTAAAACACTCTTCAGTGCCGTTTGAAACAAAGCACCCTATTGTGCTACCATCGTCACACCCGTTTATAAGCACTATCATTAACCACGTGCACCGCCAGCACCTTCATGCTGGTGCGTTAACACTTCACAACATTTTGCGTGATACATTTTGGATAATAAATGCGCGCAACACAATCAGGAAAGTAATACACAAATGTGTAATTTGTTATCGTTATCGACCAATTACAGAGAACCAAGTCATGGGAGACCTTCCAAGGGATCGAGTGGAAACATCGTATCCTTTCGAAGTATCAGGTGTCGATTATTGTGGACCACTGTATATAACACAAGGCATTCGTGGAAGATCTGCAGTCAAGGTATATGTGGCAATCTTCATCTGTTTTACGACGAAGGCTGTGCATTTGGAATGTGTCCCAGATTTAACCTCAGCAGCGTTCATAGCAGCTCTTAAGCGATTTGTCGCTCGACGAGGGCGTTGTCGCATTATATACTCGGACAACGCTACAAATTTTGTGGGAGCTAACAAAGAGCTTCGTGAAATGTTAGCATCGTTTATGTCGCAGCAGCATCAAGACCAAGTCCAACAATTGTGCTGTCAGGAAGGCATAACATGGAAGTTTATACCTCCACGATCACCACACTTTGGTGGTTTATGGGAAAGTGCCGTCAAGCAGGCGAAGCACTATCTGCGTCGGGCGATTGGACTATGCGTGCTAACATTTGACGAAATCCAAACCGTGTGCTGCCAGGCTGAAGCCATCATCAACAGTCGTCCACTCACTCCGATATCAAGCGATCCAGACGACCTAAATCCGCTCACTCCAGCACATTTTTTGGTTGGCCGTAATCTAACAGCAATTGCAGAGCCGTCAGCTGTAACAGATCGTGCTACCCCGATTAAGAGGTATCAACGACTTCAGTGGATTCACCAACAGTTTTGGGACCGCTGGCACCGGGAATATCTTAAGGAATTACAGCAAAGAAGCAAATGGAAATCTGCGAGACCAAATCTTGAAAAGGATGACATGGTCTTAATTCAAAACGAAAACTCTCCACCACTCAAATGGCCATTAGGTCGCATAATCGAAGTTATACCCGGTCCTGACGATCAAGTACGAGTGGTAATCGTGAAGACGGCAGAAGGCACATTTAAGCGAGCTATAACTAAGCTTTGCAAACTGCCCATCGCTACCAATGTCAGCGAAGAGTCTAATTGAAAGCAATACTTTCAAGGGAGGGAGTATGTTGGAACCTCTTTTTCCAACTGGGGCTGTTCTTACACTTATTTTTTATAAACATGCAAAAAGACCACACATTGATCGCTAACAGTACGTAAAAATTTGTAACAACAACATCAGCCAAACTTGTTTTGTTTTTTTTTGCTTTGCTTGCACCTGCTGCTGGGAAACCTCTCATCGCGACATTATGCTAAACCTTATGCAAAAAAAATGTAGTTTATGGCACGACTTGTTTGTCTCAAATTATGTTGCTTTCTTAACTTTGTATGCACTTAAAATTGATCATTGGCAAGTAGACCTTGACGTCAATGAGACCTAATAAAGTGATTCAGTTCATTCTAACGCAGTTTATTTTTTTCTCTGAAATCTTGCGTAAGTATAAATCGGCAAGAAAAGGCTCTTGCTGCCAACACATACTTTTTTTTTAATTATAAGATTTATGTCTTCACGCTAGATGGCGCTGTCTTCACCGTCGAAAAAAACCGGAAACCGTCGATAAATAAGTAGCAAACTTAAGCAAACAAAAACATCAAATGTTGCCTTTATATTTCATATAATTGCATAAAATTTATATAAGTTAGAGAGTTCAAACATGAATTTTTCTCCCAGTGAGGATCAAGCAGACCAACAAGTGCTAACATCAACATTGTACGATCAGTACTTTAGGCACACCAAAGGCTCAAATTGCAATATTAATACCGACACCTGATCACTATCAACCAGTGGCGTTCCTAGGCTTGGTGACACCCGGGGCGGATACTCATGGTGTCACCCCTATAAAAAATTTCTAAATGCAAAAAGAAACCAATTCGATGAGATTAAGTGTTTTTATCAGACATGCACGTTAACGTTAATTTTAACGATAACCGAAATTTTTATTTTGTTTCGTTGAAGCAAAATCGAAAAACTCAAAAAAAAAAATAACGTTATCTCAAAAAACGAAAAAATTTATTTCGTTTCGAAGTTAACAAAATGAAATTTTTTCGCTTTTTTGCTCAAACAAACGTTAAAAATAACGTTAATTTCAATAAAGAAATTTCGTTTTCATTGAATGGAATTATTTTTTCCAATTTTTTTTTTTTATTTTATTTTTACTATAATACCAACTATGCCTGGCCAAGCGTTGCTGTGTCTCGTAAAAGTAAAAATATACAATACTCACGAAATTAACGTATGAATGAAGGAATGAATGAATTAAGGAATAAATCATTGTATGTAATTTTGTGGCGTCCGTGGCGTAGTTGGTTAAAGTGCGTGGCCGCTATGTCAACGAACTTTGGAGACCCAGGTTCGAACCCCAGCAGCGACAGAAAATTATTTGAATTAAAATAATTTTTCTGTACGGCCGCCACCTCTCTGCAGACAATGGCAAACCTCAGAGAGTATTCAAAATGCCATGTAAAGCTTCTTGAGAACAAGAACATTCTGTTCATCGCCGTTCGGAGTCGGCGTTAAGCATGTAGGTCCGGTTCTCGGTCAATTGTGTACAAACTTAATAACACGCACAACACAATTGATCATAAGAAGCTAGGTCAAAGTCCTTTCAAGGGCTGAAATGGCCAGTTATTTATTTTTTTTTTTTATGTAATTTTCTACTTATAAGTTCGAACAAACAACTCCAAAGAGTTAAATTTAATAATATATTGAACTGAATAATAGGAAAAAACCTTCTGAAATTCAGCATTTTTATTGATTTGTGGGCGTTAAAAAAGGTGTGGCAACGAACGAAATTGACTGTCAAAATATTAGATCAATTTAACCACACGCAAAGAAAAACAACGTATTTCGCCAGATTGCCGCAAACAAACTTCGTTTGTCGTGCATGAAATCGTTATTTGCAAACGTTTCAAAAGTTGTCATAACAACAGTCAGTTGTGAGAAACGCGTTATTTAGTTGCAGAATTGCAGCAATTAAAAAATTTGTTTTTCCCGACTGAAAACTTCGTTGATTTTTCCCTATGTTGTATGTACTATTAACACAACGATTATAGTTCAGTGTTTCTTTGTGGACAAATTGTTTCTATATAAGTAACAATACTCGGAATGAGATAGCAAAAGAAATGCGATGAGTGCAATCCATAAGGAGACGGACGGACATAGGCAGAAAAGATAATTCATTCTTGAGGCGTACAGTAAAATTCTTCAACAATCTTCCTGCGATCGTGTTCCCCGGCAACTTACTTTCATTCATTTTTTGATACTTAACAACTTCTTTAAAAACATGCGTTGTTGTGTTGCCTGGGCAGCAATGTGCTCTTAAAAAAAAACATTCATTTTGAAAACTTTTGTGTACTCATATCATTCTCTTGCAACAAAAATCAACCAATTCCAAGGATTGTCAGGGATTAAGTTTTACAATTTTATTTTTTGTGAAAACAAACAAAAAAGCTGCTAAATTGTTTACATATGTTTGTGAATACAGGGCAATGTTTGTGCAAGTGATGCACTAGGTGTAGTGCAATCCAGGTAAAGACAAGCTATGGAAAACGTTTTGACCAAAACAAACAAGCAACACATTCATAAGCACACACCATGCAACGGAGATAGTAGCGACTATGGAACACGTGCGCTTTGTTGTAAATTTTTTCACACACTCCTTACGAGTGCAACAAAGTAGCTGACTTGGATTTATATCAGTGTGAGTTATTGTAAACAGTAGAGTGGCAAGGAAGAAAATAAAATAAACCTTAGCGGAAGTCAGACAGAGCGTATGTAACGGAAAGCAACGAGTTCCTGTGATTTACAGCTAAGCAAATATCTACAAACTAATTCCAGGATCGACGACTGAATGAAAACTGAAATATTCTGGAAATAAAGTAAATGTAAAAGAATGCGCACAAGTTTTAAATCCAGCTGAAGGATATATGAGTGTGCTTGTGAAATAAGAGTTGTATGAGTTCGCGAGGTGTTTCTGTTTTTTTATTTTTTTCTTGCTGTGTGGGTATTGAGGTTAAGCGCTACTTCTAATCATAAACAATGTAGGTGGATGCACATATGCAAGGACGAAAGAATATATTTAAGCTCTTTATATAGTTTAGCTTGCTTGAAGTTAATATTTATTAAGTTGGTCTGTCCCTACTTGCTTCCAATGTGTTTTTCCTTCATGGAATTAACTCGCTCAACTGATGTGAATGGAAATGGAGAAGATGTTCTTTGGTTCTGGTTTTTTTATTTTCATTTAAAATTCGTGCAGCAGATTAGTTCCAAGCCATCAAATATGCTTTCAGAACATATTTTCAAAGCAGGATTATTTTTGTGTTTAATTATCTTACTGACAGATATTATTTACCAGCTGACTGCCACTCGTCAAATAGCTCGACGTCTGTCTTTTAAAAATATCGGAAGATATAACCCCATTGCCGCAATATTCTTGTTTTCTCAAGCAGATATAGTATTAACTCTAAAAAAAAAATCGTAGAAGCCGTATATTTTTCTTAAATTATTATATTTTTAGCTTTCATTACATAACCTAAAAAAAAAATATATGAAATTTTACCAAATATTAGATATAACGATAATTTCAGCGTTTTTAAATGCAGTACTTTGAAAACTCAACTATTAGGAACTAACAAAATTATAGAGTATAAAATTACCTTTCAATGAAAATTATTTTTACCTTAAAAGTTCTTTTACAGGTATGCACCCCAAAATTTAAAAAATTCAAAAAAGTATCCAACTCAAAATATAAAATTATGCATGAAAAATCAAAAATTGTTTGGAAACAGAAGCACGGGTAGGGTAAAGATAAGGGTAATGATTAGGAGAAGGATTATAATAGGGGTTAAGACAAGGATTTGGACAATGACAAGGACAAGAATTAACGGTGGGATAAAGATTATTTCCGTCTATTAGGTTTAGGACTATCTCAAGGATAAAGGCAAGAACTGGGACAAGTATTAAAGAAAAGTAAAGTATTATCAAAAAGAAAAGAATAAAAGTTTTTGACAAGAAGTAGGGAAGGACAAAGAAAATGATTAATACAACGATAAGGACAAAGACTAAGACAATGATAAGGACAATTTTTAGGACAAGGAGAATAAGAACAAAGATTAAGGCAAGGACAAGGACAAATATTAAGGCAAGCATTTTGACGAGGATTAGAGCAACTATTAAAACAAGGATTATTATTACTACTTTGTTATTGTTATTGTTTTTTTTAAGGGCACCCTTTACCTTGGCAGCCTAATATTTAATACCTCACTACAAATTAAATTACACAAAAATTATAAAAGTTATAAAAAATCTTTTTAATCTTAATATTTTGAATAGGACCTTGAAAACAAATTTGTGAGCTTTAGGCCAAGTACAGACTGTTTCGTTGGCCGCTATACCAACTCATCAGTAGTCTTGTATGACTTTTCACTGTGATCCACTCAAGCTACTTAGGTTCTACTTATACTGCCAATTATGCCGAGAAAGTTACCCGGAATTTATTTTGACAGAGAGAAATTCGTTGCACCCTGTATCAAGGTTAACCTAGATCGTATCATACTTTTAGGCATAGTTTTAATTCATGTGAATTTTCGAAATTCGATCACAGCGGCTTACCGCTATCAGAGCATATTGATAGCGGTATTAAAAATCGTTTTCTGGTGTTGACTATCATGAAAAAAAGTTGATCCAAATTGAATTATTGGTTTCCGAGAAATTAGGGGTTGGAATAGGAATGTATGAATATTATTGCATTTAAGCAGTTATGGGCAGAGAGCGCTCTGGGAGCGTTGAGAGCAAAAATTGAGAGCAAAGGCTTGTATTTATGAAGCAATACAAAACGCAACAATAAATCAAAGACAAAAGACAAACACAGAAGCTTTAAATGTAGTGGTGCCCATACCCGCCCTGTAGGAAATGCGATTAGTGCAAGAGTCACTCCTCCACTGGTTCATGTGTCACCAGTACTAGTCACATATTGTACCCCTTACAGTGCATTTTTCTATTGACATTTTGTGTGAGCGTATGTTCAAGAAAGTACCAGTCGCCGTTTGAACTAGAGAATGAGTATGTCCAGCGGGACTAATTGGGTACATATGCTGTAGTTCATCACTAGTACTATTATGTTTTTTTTTATTTTATACTAGCCTTTTCCCGGCGCGCGTTGCTGCACCCTGGAACTATATGGGAACATAATAGGTGTATTCAAAACTTTTCTTAAACTCATAGTTTGACACCACTGTGATTTTCCACTGCTCGTTACAGTTTCGCAGTCGCAGGAGATCACCAAATAGTAACTCCATTTTGAGTTTGTATGTAAGTACTGCTATTTTTACTTTCAAAGCTATTCGATAATACAAATTGTAGTGGCGGAGCCGCACCCCCTTATATAATACCCATCCTAGTTTTCTAGTAGATGAACATTACCCAGTTTTAGTACAGTTGCCGACAGTGAGCATACAAACTAAATTACCAAAATGTAGCCAAATCGGCGAAAACCGCAGGAAATATAGCATTTTTATTGATTTATGGGCGGTAAAAGGGGTGTGACAGAAATTGAAGCCATCTCGTACCTGAAAAATATGTACTGCCAAATGTACAGCTCTATCTAAAACAAATTATAATGATGAATTAATGTCATAAAAAGAACTGAGTTCATCGACACATTCTTGCTGAGATAACCCACGTCGAAAGTTGTGAAAAATAATCCAACGAAAAGCTTCTCTTGAAATTTCCATTTTTTTTTTAACAAATTGATTTTCCGAACTCACTGTAAACAAAACAAATAGCACTTGTACATCAAAACGTTGTGAGTACATTTATGCAAACAAATGTCAAACTTTATTATAGTGATGCCAGATTTTAGCTATTGACATTAGTGTTGCCAGTTCCCAAAATATAAATAGTACTCCTCGTATAAGTAAGGACCTAAGTAAATTGAGTGGATGACAGTTGACTGATGAGTTGGTGTAGCGGCCAATGAAAAAGTCTGTCTAGTCTGCTGTATGATTTGCTCTATACAGAGCCGTTGTTGTGGCGGCCTCGGTAGTCGAGTTGGTAGCGTGCTCGACTGCCACCCCAGAGGTCCCGGGTTCGATTTCCGGCCAGCCCATGATTCTTCGCTTTAAAACCTTTCCATTTTCTATCCTTATTTCTAATCAACTGAAATTAAAAATTCATCAATATTTACGACTTGAAGTTGAAGTTGATGGTAGAGAAGTTTGTGGATGAGATTACCTTATAACTTGAATTGACTGAGGTAAAGGAATAAATAACACTTGCCTCTGATTCAAATTCACATGTTTCTTTAGCTTTCCACCATACTTAGAACATTCTACACTTGTTTCACGTGATTGCCTTTTGCTTCCCACTAATCTATCACCCCATTTCGAACCAAGGTAGACTTGACTGAATAGGTATTCCACCTGAAATCCTTGGTTCAAAGACAAAAAAAAAGGTACTAATTTAACCCTTTTTCGTATTATTTTTTTTTCACAAAGTATAGTCCTTCATGTAACAGTCAGTGAGAAGGTCCCTAGGGACCTTTTCGATTTTTGTTTGTTCATAACTTTTCTTTCACATATTTTAGAAAGCTAATGCTACATGTATTCCAAGAAAAAATAATGCTGAATCGATTAAATAAGGTTTCGAAGCAACGCGAACACTCATTCGTATTTTATTTCCTTTTTAACATATTTAGTACTCGGATTAGTGACAAGGTCCCTAGGGACCTAGTACTATTTTTGAAAGAACTCGAAAATAATTCTTATTAAATTATGTTTGGCTTTCGTATAAATATGAACTGCGTTGATCGACATACGAATACAGTCAGGAAACTTTTCCAGCCGTTCAATTACGGCCTTGACAGCATCGGTTTTTTCAGTGTACTTGCATTTTCATCGGCATCGAAAATTAATCATGATAGCTCGTGTTTGGCTTTCGTTTGAATATGTACTTCTGTGATCTTCATATCAATACCAGGAGCTTGTACCGTTATATGTTGAATTGTGCTTGCGTGTTTTTCTTTCATTTTTGCATTGATCACCGAAGATATTGCACATATCATCCTTCGCGAAACGAATCGAAAAGCCAATCAAGTAACAGCTGCGTGGAACGTTTCAAATCCTACAAAACAAAAGGTATGGAAACCATTGACTCTTAAAGAGTTTGATGATTTTTGGCTATCGTTTTGTATGCTGGGCTGTCTAAGTCAAACACCGAGCCTGGTAAGGAACTCTGGGGTTCAACACATGCCGCAATATTCAAAGCCGCATTGTCATTTGATCGATTTATGGCTATAAAAATATACTTACGTTTTGAAAGCGTGAACTCATGGTCGGAGAGATTAATCACTAGAAAAACTACTGCTATTGATGATGTATGGCTGATGTTGCAGACCAATTTGGCAGCAGCTTACAATCCGCATGATTCACTGACCGTGGACGAGCAATTATTTCCGTATAAAGGTCGCACACGTTTTAAGCAATACATTCCGTCAAAACCAGCCAAGTACGGAATAAAAATATGGTGGTTTATGACTCGAAGTCTTTCTACCCCCTCAAAGGTGTGATTTACTCAGGAAATTTGCCAGGTCAGGAGCGCAAAGTTAACCAGGGCCAGAATGTTGTACAACAATTGGTTGACAAATATCTTCATACGGCCGTACAGTTTATGCCGACAACTTCTTTTCATTTTTGGATGTGGCACTGTCTTTGATGATACAGAAGACTGCATTTGTTGGAACAGTACGCTCAAATAAAACATTTATTCCGGCTGAGTTTTTAAAAAGTGCTGCACGTCCCGTTTTAAGCTCATTGTTTGGGTTTTACGAAGACAATGTTTCGTTGTGCTCATATGTGTCCAAGAAACACAAATCGGTCTTGCTTTTGTCCACAGTGCACTACACTTGTGAAATAAATTCAGAACGCAAAAAGCAAAAGCTAAGGGTATCCTGGACTACAATACCCATAAATCTGTGGTATTTTACTGGGGGGGGGGGGGGGGGGGGGGCAGCAGCAGCACAAACATATTTTTTTTTACTTTTTTAATATTTGATTAAAAATAAAAAAAAAAATAATAAACTTTCAACAAAATTATTATTATTTTTCTTTTTTATTTGTTTGTTATCATTCTTTATGTATGTTAGTACTTAATACATTCAAAACCAAACCAACATGCAAATCACTAAAAACACACATGTATTATGAATACTTCAAAAAATTCATTGAAGGTCCCTAGGGACCTTGTCACTTGTTCAACGACACCGGAACTGTCACTTATCGAAGGGTTAAAATAAAGGCTATCAACAGTCAAGTATTGTTTAAAAAATTGGACCATATAAAAGTGGCGTTGAATAACCAAAAAAACTCCGTCCGTAGCCTTTTAAATAAGTCAAGTAGTTGTAATATTTCTACAACCAGAACAAGATTTTCCGCTTACGTCAACGAAACAACTCTACAACCAAAGGTTCCTACATGTTTAAAGACGGTGCTACTTATTTAGTTCATACCTATTTTTGTTTTTTTTTTTTTCATTTAACTTTACACATGTCTATGTCGTCCCTAGATAACTAGTTTTCCATTTTTAATAGAACACATTCTATGTTCTCTTTTATTGACATAATTGAACATATTTTTCAACTTTGCCATGCCATCTTTTTTATATCCCGGCGAATCTATGCAATATCCTCTTCTTAACAGTTCTCCACTCTACTTAATATAGCGCGTTTATGTCAGCTTCCTTTGTCATTAAGTTTTATTGAGACTCTTGCTTCTTATTGAAGCGGTCCTTTTTGGTTTGTCTCATCCATACCATACTCCTCATCATGCCTCCACTCACACCGACTACTTCTGCTTAACTATTTCACAACATTTTGCTTCCTTATGAACTCGAGGGAACTGAAAATGTTTGCCTTTGTTTTTATGACTGAACTGTTTGGCTGCTGTCTGAACTGAAGGTTCTAAGCTTGGATGAGGCGAAGAAACAGAACAAGTGCTTCATCAATTCAACATGGATGCGATTTAGTAGCAAGTTCTTCTTTTGTTATAGTAATTGTAATTGTTGATTTTGTTATTGTTGTTGTTGTTGTTGTTGTTGTTGTTGTTGTTGTTGTTGCTTTGTATGCTTGTGTTCTGGTATTTGTGGCCTTCAGATGTTCTATTTGAAGTTAGCATTAAAAATTTTAGCTCATTAGCGCCTGGAGAGTTATTTAGAAGAAAGCCATGATTTAAAAGTTTGTTAAAAACAGGCAAATACTTACAGCGCGGGAGTAGAGTGTGATGCATAGACGAAGTAGGAGAATAGACCGTTTTTATAAGTTTTGTTTTTTAATCGGTTTATTTAATTAAGACTATGCAAGGACTTAAGAATTTAAAACTAACAGTTGGATAGTCTAAAAAGTAGAACCAATATTCTGAGTAGAATAATGAGAGCATTTGCGCAATGCTTGCTTATTCATAATAATGCAAAAGAAGCGATGGCGTGTATAGCTTGTAACAAAGAGATATTGTCGTCTGGTGCTCAACATTTTTGCAGCAAAATAAATTACAACTATTTGTCAAGCATATTGATGACGCTCATCTTGCTCTCATTTCCTTTACTTCATGCATTTTCTGTCCCGCTTTGCAAGGAATATAAATTTTGCACTTAAAAAACAATCATACACTGTTTCCGGAACGGTGAATTCGTTTTACACAGCTCTGTGATCTTCTGTTGGCCAACGAACGGCATCAGCAACACGTTTTTCCACAGAATCTTTGTTGTTTTTATTGTTGTTGTGTTTTTTTTTTTTTATTTTGTAGCGTCATTCATTCCTTCATCTTTGCTATGGTGCTGAGCTATGGTGCTAGCGGCTGGCATTTGTTAACGTTCCTCCACAAAAATGAGTCATGGCTGCCGCTGTCAGAAATGCATTTCCGGTTCAACTTTATATACTCGATGTTGCACAGTGGGTCGCTATATGTTATTTGAATATGCAAATGAAGTTGACAAGCAAATGTACAAAGCAAACAGAAATTATTTTCAACCGTTTCTTTGCCAGAAAAATTAGTTTCGACTTCGATTTTGAAACTTCGTTATATTGTCTATAAGTACATGAATATTTTTTTATTTAATTTTAATCTCAAAACGTTTTTGAAGCTATAAGCTAGAGTTTTGAAACTTAAAATGTAGCTCAGAACTGGATGACAACATAATAATACTTTCTTGTCTGTACGTTTATTTGTGCGAAATTATTTGATCCATACATACATACATACATACATACATACATGCATACATACATACATATTATAAAGCTCATTGACATTTTTAAATTTAAAAAATTCACAACTGAAGTGAATTTATTACCTCTTTAAAAAATATTTTCGAGTGAGTTCTGTAGCTCAGAGCGTAAAGCGATCGCTTTACAAACGCTAAGTAGTAAGTTCGAGCCTCGAAAATGTTGACGAATTTTTTGTTTTTTTATGAAACAAATTCAAATTTTCAAAAATTCACCACAGAAGGAGGAAAAAATTGTAAAAAGTAGTTTTTTTATTTATTGCTATTAAAATGACATCTTTAAATGGATTCTGTAGCTCAGAGCGCACGTCGATTGCTTTATAATCGTGAGGTTGAGAGTTCGAGCCTTGACTATGTCAATGAATTTCTTCAGGCTATTTTTTTTTTTTTTTTGTTTAGTATTTATGGGACCATTTTGGTTTTTAAAACAAATTTTGTACTGATAACAACATAAAACCTTCAAAATCTATTGTAAAATTTTACACAAGACTAAAAACCAGAAAATAATAATTTAAGTAAAAAAATTTTTAATATACCACGTTTTTAAAATGAACTTAAAAGTACAAAATAATTTCTGCTAGAGTGGGGCTTTCAGTTATCATAAAAACGTGGGGCACATGCTATAGGGCAGTGGTTTCCAAACAATTTTGATCGTGTTTGGGAACCACTCAAATTTTTTGCCAATTATCGCGGAACACTGAATATTTTTTATACAACGACTTTTCAAAATTTATTAAGATATCTAATGAAAAAAGTATTATATTGATATTTCAGATTTGTCTGAATTAAAAAAAAAACTTAAAAAAAGCAATTCATCATAGAAATAATAAATAAAAATACAAAACATAAATTAAAATAAATGAAAAAATTTAAATGTGAAGAATGCAGCTGCTTCTTTGACTCCACAATTCTCAAAGCATCTGACATTTTTTATGGAATATATATATTATATTACTCATATACATATTGTTATGAGGTAGTCCACATCAAAAGCGTGCTGCTTGAAACATGCCTGAAGTTGACGAACTTTTAAATTTTTGCAAGCATTAAAGCGTTGACAGAAGACATGTGTATAACAGCGATATTAATCCATTAACTATAAAATATCCTCCAATTCCATTTTAAATTTCTGTTGAATAAATTGAATGTATTTTCACTACTTTTCCTTTAAAATTTCTATTCATTTTGATAAATGTATGTATTTAAAATTTATCACATATGCGATGCATGCTTTCTGTGTGTTTTAATCAAGCATGCTTCACAGCATGATGTATGTATGCTTGACGCATGCATGCTTTCTATGTGTTTCGGCCTTTAAAATTGTGCGTCGAATATATCTGAGTTTTGTGAACGTAGAAAAAAAAAGAAAAGTTATGAAAAATATATCAATGAATATCGTTTCTTTACTTTTGTCGCCTTTATTTTCGTTTGCTTTGTTTTATTTTACTGCAACGCAATATAAGCATGTTTTTATAACTATGCTTGTAAGTACGCTAAGGGGAAAAAATATTGAATTTATCTGATGCAATATTATGGCATCAAATGTCAAAAATAGTATAAACTTTAAAAAGAAACAGATAGAGAATAGAAGCAAATTATGCAGGTAAATGACAACCGGTTCAAGACATTCTTGAGAAAATACCGAGTTGTCACTCCACCCTACATGATTTCATCATGTATTGCACTCACCATCGCACTCACAAATCATATTGGCCAAACATTCAGGCCAATGAATGTACCCTTGCAACATTAACTAAATGAGAACTATAAGAAACCTGCAACTGCAAGAAATAAACTACATGAACAGAGTGCGATGCTGTTGCTGCTTGTCGGAATATGTGTGTACGTGTGAGATGCTGTTGCTGCTTGCTAGTATGGAATATGCGTGTATACATGTGTGGTATAAATAAAATTCAAATACGGGAAAAAACGAGTTGTAAGGAAAAAATTTGATTTATCCACGTAAATATTTAAATAAAATTTATACTCAGGTGTGGATAATGCTAATATGCGTTATTTCCCTTAGTGTATCAGCACATATTTGATGCTTACCGCGTAAGCAGCTCAATTTGTGAGTTTCTTAATTTTTTAGCAGGCTAGCTGCTCTGGAGTTGTAAGCCAAACATTCAACAAGTTTGAGGCAACATTGCTGCTTAGAACGCAGAGCAACATATATAATAAACATGAAAACTTGCTTGACTCACAAGTTGTTTATTTTTAAACATATACGAACCCTGTTGTCAACTTTGCGACGAAAATGTGAATATATTGAACACCATTTTTATTTTTTTTTTAATAAAACTAAATTTGTCACGCGGAAGTGGAACCCCAGGGTTCCACGGAACACACTTTGGGAATCACTGCTATAGAGAATGAAGTGAAGCTAATAAAAACGTTTTCAAAAACAATAAAATATATTTGTATTTAAAGTTCAAATGAATACTTTTAATAATTATATGAAAAGCATTTCATTGATAGCTACTTTTCTAAATTTCCGTTGTGACCATTTTTTACTAAAAGAAAGATATTGTATATCTGTCTAAAGTCGGATATTTAATTTTGACAAGGGTAGCTATATTTTTAATATCAGAATTTTAGCCTCAGATTGAAAATTAAATATTTTAACCTCTCGTGGGCGTCCAGACATAGGACCTCTATTTAAAATTAATAATTTGAGCCCGGACTTAAACTTATGTTTAACCTGGACTTACTTAAAAATTAATATTTTGATTTTTTTTTTTTTTTTGTTTTTAATTAAATTCAGCACGATTTTCCATTTTAACACTGAATTTGATATTTAAATCCTCCAGAACATGTAACCGACGAATAACTTTACAATCGCTTGAGCTCTTTAATTTAGCCATACTTATGTTCTACGTTGCCCCAATGTGCATCGTCGGCGGCGACTGTTGGTTTTAACGTTTTCTGTTTCTTTTATTCATCGTATTTCTGTTTTCTTTCGCAATGACATTTTCTCAACAAAAAATACACTATTAAACTTTTACTTCGTTTCGGCCGCATCCACCGGATACACAGAATCCATGAATAAGAAGACATTCAACCGGATATTCTGGTTACAGATGCAGCAGCATGCGGCTTGAAGATGAGTTAAATGAATAAAAATAATGAAAAATTAAATTTTTGCGGCGGGTAAAAATAAATATTGTTCGCACATAAACATATGTACGTTTTTTCTCTTCATTGCCTCCCACATGTAAGTCCGCGATGGTAGCACCTCATACATATAATTCTGACTGACCAATAACATAATTTAAAAGGTCAGAAAATGGTCATTAAAGGTCAATTAGGTTCATTAATTGGTCAGCGATAGACAATTTTTTATTCGCTGTTAAAGTTTTTCAAGGTCACACAGAAATGTTAGCACCTCATCATCAATAAAATAAAAAATAATACCTGAATTCAATAGAAAATTGTTTGCTGATAATTGGTCAGCATAAATAAATAATTGGTAAATCGAATTTCATAACTAAAATAATTAATTATTTTCAGGCCCATCGAAGTGTCAGGGCAGTGAGCGCATCCCCACCATGAACTCTTAAAAGTAGGAGTCTAATTTTTTGTTATTTAGTCGCAGTAATTTTGAACGCTATTAATAAAAATTTACATTTATTTAATAAATATCAACTTTATGGCAATTTCAGTAAATAATTCGCACAACTTTTTTTATTTAATATTTAATATATAATATTTAATATTTAATATTTAATATTTAATATTTAATATTTAATATTTAATATTTAATATTTAATATTTAATATTTAATATTTAATATTTAATATTTTATATTTAATATTTAATATTTAATATTTAATATTTAATATTTAATATTTAATATTTAATATTTAATATTTAATATTTAATATTTAATATTTAATATTTAATATTTAATATTTAATATTTAATATTTAATATTTAATATTTAATATTTAATATTTAATATTTAATATTTAATATTTAATATTTAATATTTAATATTTAATATTTAATATTTAATATTTAATATTTAATATTTAATATTTAATATTTAATATTTAATATTTAATATTTAATATTTAATATTTAATATTTAATATTTAATATTTAATATTTAATATTTAATATTTAATATTTAATATTTAATATTTAATATTTAATATTTAATATTTAATATTTAATATTTAATATTTAATATTTAATATTTAATATTTAATATTTAATATTTAATATTTAATATTTAATATTTAATATTTAATATTTAATATTTAATATTTAATATTTAATATTTAATATTTAATATTTAATATTTAATATTTAATATTTAATATTTAATATTTAATATTTAATATTTAATATTTAATATTTAATATTTAATATTTAATATTTAATATTTAATATTTAATATTTAATATTTAATATTTAATATTTAATATTTAATATTTAATATTTAATATTTAATATTTAATATTTAATATTTAATATTTAATATTTAATATTTAATATTTAATATATAATATTTAATATTTAATATTTAATATTTAATATTTAATATTTAATATTTAATATTTAATATTTAATATTTAATATTTAATATTTAATATTTAATATTTAATATTTTATATTTAATATTTAATATTTAATATTTAATATTTAATATTTAATATTTAATATTTAATATTTAATATTTAATATTTAATATTTAATATTTAATATTTAATATTTAATATTTAATATTTAATATTTAATATTTAATATTTAATATTTAATATTTAATATTTAATATTTAATATTTAATATTTAATATTTAATATTTAATATTTAATATTTAATATTTAATATTTAATATTTAATATTTAATATTTAATATTTAATATTTAATATTTAATATTTAATATTTAATATTTAATATTTAATATTTAATATTTAATATTTAATATTTAATATTTAATATTTAATATTTAATATTTAATATTTAATATTTAATATGTAATATTTAATATTTAATATTTAATATTTAATATTTAATATTTAATATTTAATATTTAATATTTAATATTTAATATTTAATATTTAATATTTAATATTTAATATTTAATATTTAATATTTAATATTTAATATTTAATATTTAATATTTAATATTTAATATTTAATATTTAATATTTAATATTTAATATTTAATATTTAATATTTAATATTTAATATTTAATATTTAATATTTAATATTTAATATTTAATATTTAATATTTAATATTTAATATTTAATATTTAATATTTAATATTTAATATTTAATATTTAATATTTAATATTTAATATTTAATATTTAATATTTAATATTTAATATTTAATATTTAATATTTAATATTTAATATTTAATATTTAATATTTAATATTTAATATTTAATATTTAATATTTAATATTTAATATTTAATATTTAATATTTAATATTTAATATTTAATATTTAATATTTAATATTTAATATTTAATATTTAATATTTAATATTTAATATTTAATATTTAATATTTAATATTTAATATTTAATATTTAATATTTAATATTTAATATTTAATATTTAATATTTAATATTTAATATTTAATATTTAATATTTAATATTTAATATTTAATATTTAATATTTAATATTTAATATTTAATATTTAATATTTAATATTTAATATTTAATATTTAATATTTAATATTTAATATTTAATATTTAATATTTAATATTTAATATTTAATATTTAATATTTAATATTTAATATTTAATATTTAATATTTAATATTTAATATTTAATATTTAATATTTAATATTTAATATTTAATATTTAATATTTAATATTTAATATTTAATATTTAATATTTAATATTTAGTATTTAATATTTAATAAATAAACATCGAAACATAAATATTGCTTAAACTATTCTTCTATTTTCTTTCGTTTCTTTGGTTGATGTCTTACAGCAGTATCTTCTCTTAAAAAAATACAAAAATACAAATAGCTACTCAGCGCTCACTTTGGAAATAAGTTTCCAATATTTTCCAACGTTGTTCAAGCGTAAAGAGACTCATTTCTTTCCGCTGACTTTATGTCAAGATTTCGAGCGAGAAATAGCTGTCAGTGTCAAAATAACCTATGTTTTAAAAAGAAACCACTACATGAGCCACCTTGTATATGTAAACTAGCTATTTCCCTGTGCGCTTTGCTGCACCTTATCTAGATAAGTACCGGAAAATGTTGCATTGCCTTCAGCGTTATTATTTCTAAACCATCTCGTACTCGAAACGTAGGGTTCGTTCATAAATTACGTGACCGATTTTCAATTTTTTTTTACCCCCCTCCGGTACTCTTCGTAGTGCATTTCAAAAACACTCCCCTCCACCACCATAAAGTAACGTAGTATATGAAATAAATAAATTAATTGATTAAAAAATATTCGAAAATAGAAAAAATAACTGTCGAAAAGCAAGCAACGTAAAATTATACCCTTACTACACTTGCCAATAGTTAACAGTCAATTTAGACGGTCAAACACGAAGATTTAAGGATGAAAATGGTTTGAGATGTTGGGTTGTATTAATTTAAATTTTTTCGAGTTTATTTTTTTATTTTTGGTCACATTATTATATCTGAGATACTTATCACTCTCATTCGTTATTTATCGTAGTATATTTTAAAACCTCTCTCTCTACTAAATTGGTAACGTAATTTATGAATGACCCCATAGTTACTGCGCAAATTTGAGCTAAATCGGCTGAGTAGTTTTGGAGTCTATAGCAGCGTTCTCTATTGTAAATTTTTTGCATTTTTCATTTCCCAGTAGCAGGATATAACAAGTAGTAACTTCATTCTTACTTCTATGATCTTTGTTTTTCTAGTAGAAGGACATCACCAAATAGTATCTACATTCTTAGTTTCAATGTTCTGTGATTTTTACTTATATAGCTATTCTGTATCGTAAATTTGGCTTCTATGAGTGGAGCCACGCCCCTTTTTCGAATGCCCGTGCCAGTTTTTAGTAGAAAGGCCTTCATTGTTATACGACATTTAGTTCGAAAGCAATTCGATATCATTAATTTGGCTTGTGTGGCCAAATTCCCCGTTGTCTAATGTTCGTTCAAATATATAGTAACTGCCTCTTGGGCCCATAGCATCTACATATCAAGTTTCAATACGACCAAAACCGTCTTAAATATAGCATTTTTATTGATTTGTGGGCGGTAAAAGGGGGTATGGAAAATTTTTACTATGCCTATATTTTTCGCGTAAATGCAAACTAAAGTGAGACTTGGAAAATTATTCCAATATTCCATTTATTTCCAATTTCCTTTGCAAATACTTCCCCATATACACCATATGTGCGCACCTGTATTTGTTCACACCTGTATTGTTGTATAAGTTCACTAAAATGCCTATAATTCATGAACCAATACACATACAAAGACCGTTTATACATAAACCTTCGTATTGACGTCACCTTTCATGGGAAAAATCCAGAAACAAAATCGGCTCACGCATTACAGAGAACATCAATTTCATACACAGTGCAACTTATTTTTATATAAAGAGTGATTTTTTAAGTGCCTGATAACTTTTTTTTAAAAAAAACGCATAAAATTTGCAAAATCTCATCGGTTCTTTATTTGAAACGTTAGATTGGTCCATGACATTTACTTTTTGAAGATAATTTCATTTAAATGTTGACCGCGGCTGCGTCTTAGGTGGTCCATTCGGAAAGTCCAATTTTGGGCAACTTTTTCGAGCATTTCGGCCGGAATAGCCCGAATTTCTTCGGAAATGTTGTCTTCCAAAGCTGGAATAGTTGCTGGCTTATTTCTGTAGACTTTAGACTTGACGTAGCCCCACAAAAAATAGTCTAAAGGCGTCAAATCGCATGATCTTGGTGGCCAACTTACCGGTCCATTTCTTGAGATTAATTGTTCTCCGAAGTTTTCCCTCAAAATGGCCATAGAATCGCGAGATGTGTGGCATGTAGCGCCATCTTGTTGAAACCACATGTCAACCAAGTTCAGTTCTTCCATTTTTGGCAACAAAAAGTTTGTTAGCATCGAACGATAGCGATCACCATTCACCGTAACGTTGCGTCCAACAGCATCTTTGAAAAAATACGGTCCAATGATTCCACCAGCGTACAAACCACACCAAACAGTGCATTTTTCGGGATGCATGGCCAGTTCTTGAACGGCTTCTGGTTGCTCTTCACTCCAAATGCGGCAATTTTGCTTATTTACGTAGCCATTCAACCAGAAATGAGCCTCATCGCTGAACAAAATTTGTCGATAAAAAAGCGGATTTTCTGCCAACTTTTCTAGGGCCCATTCACTGAAAATTCGACGTTGTGGCAGATCGTAAGTCTATTCATGATGAAATGTCAAAGCATACTGAGCATCTTTCTCTTTGACACCATGTCTGAAATCCCACGTGATCTGTCAAATACTAATGCATGAAAATCATAACCTCAAAAAAATCACCCTTTATATAGAAGAAGATAGATAAAATAATTTCAAGTTGACAACTGAATATTCGTTTGTGGCAAATACAACTCGCAAACGAAGTGTGGTTTACTAATTTTTCAGTTGTGGTGAACGTAAAATTTCTATGCGTGTAGTTGTATTGTACATAGGTTGCTTAAGTGCTGACGATTCCGTTGTCGATGCCGATGCAGATGCTCTATGAGTAGCAATGAAATAAAATTGAAACATGAATAGCCTTAGATCAATCAAAACAAGGAAATACCAGCCAACCACTTGCAACGTGCGGCCAGTGTCGATAAGGATCTGTTTGACAGGCTATGGCAAAAGTTGTTCACATCTTTTTATCCACTTCACAATGTATGATATTTGTTGTCGGATTTGTTAAAGATTTTTTTTCGTAAAACGCAAATATGCAACAACTGACGCTTGTTGAAGCAGCACTATGCTGTTTGTATGGAGATGGGACCTGTGTGGGAAGCCGAACAGCAGGGCTTAGAAGTAGCTATGCAGTACTTGTGAAACACACATAAGTATTCTTCATATCTCGGTTGGTCTTGTTGGTTTGTCAGTTGGTTTGTTGTAATTGAGTGTTCTCGATAATAATGTTGATGCATCTCGCTATATTCGAATAGCTAGTTAGATTTCCAGTTTGATTTAGATTTTAATTAGTTTGAGTGCGAATTATTATCAATGCAATCCGTGCACCCTGTGCTCAGATAGTTGAAATTAATTACGGATCAAATAGTAGTGGTACACAATGATACCATTGAGCGATAAGAACTGACCAGTTGTGGGTCGACTTGTGAAATTATAATTGAATTAAAGCAGCTGAATCAATGTTGGAAATCGCAGCGCTTGGAAATCTTGTTTGTATTTTTGCTATTCAGCTTGTAAGCTTTAACGCTTTGTTAGAATAAAACAGATATTAATCTATTAAAGTGAATAAATTAAAATGTGAAATCAATAGTTGTGCATGATTCAGGTGAAAATTAAGGAAAGGATATAGGATTCAATCTATATTTGTTGCGTAGCCAAGATTTTCCCTAGAGGGGGGGAGGGGGGGGGGGGGGAAGAGAGGTGATTTGATACAAAAATTGATCTATAGTTAAAGATCTATACATAAAGACCTGTTGCCAAAACTAAATGCATATCGTCGTTCGCAAATTATTGTGTTCTATATGACAAAAATGTTTTTTTGGTAAATCAAGTTTAAAGTTTAGTAAAAAACTGAACCGAAAAATCTGCCGCGATTTTCTTACCAATGAAAGTTCAAGAGTTTGTGGTTTTTTCTGTCAAAAAAAATGTTCATCCTTGGAAGCGTTTTTTAGAGTGAGATGCGTTTAAAAAAAAATAATTTGTTCTATATACACTTATTTACGAAACTATTCTTGTGTTATAGCATATAGAACAAAATGTAATATGTATTGGAGAAATGAAAAGCAATGTGATTTCACTCAATAAAAACTTTATTTCATATATTATAATATTAACTTAATTTTAAACTTAATCTTATACATATGTTCTTATGAGTCCACTTAAATCAATACCTGTTAATTTCTTAAAAGGTAAGTTTCGACTACAAAATCAAGTAAAAAATTAACCAAATTTATTTGACTTCGATTCCACGAAGTTCATGCTTGATTTACGGAGATTTTTTAATTGAAGCAAGTTTGTTAAAAAAACGAAGACAAAAAGTTGTACCTATATTTTAAATTGTATTAAACAAATTACTATGGGTATTCACGGGTTGATGCGAAACACAGTTGCGACGATGCGAAAATGTAAGATTGCGAACTTTTGCTTCATTCTAACAACAAACACATTAGAAGCAATTTTGGGACTCTTCTTGAATTACGCACTGCTCAAACCTATTGCGAAAGCGCACAAACAGTGATGCGAAACAGATGATTCATGTTATGGGTGTTTTCAAGCATAGTTGCCATCTGGGTAAAACTTAAAAAAGGCTATGTTTGTACGTTGATTTAAATAAGTTTTTGTTATTTTAAAATAAGGTGGCAATATATTTCTTTTCGCTATCGTAAAGTTACAATATTGATGTTCACGCGTTAGTGCGAAAAATATGTTGCATTTTCGCATTCTTGCAATTCGCATCAACCCGTGAATACCCCTATTGTAGTATGCCACTGCATCAAGTGATAAAAAGTTGTATAAACTTTTCACATCATTTACTTTCTCCAATGATATCTTCTTATCTATTGCTTATCCATTCTTATTTTTAGTATTAAGCTTTTTTTAAACGTTGTTGTAAAATTTAACTTCTAACCTTATGTTATTTATGATGGGTATTTTCTTTTCGTTTTTGTTTAATTTTATTTACCAACTGCAATCTAAAGCGGGATTTTTTCTTTTTTGTTTCATTTCATTTGCCAAGTGCAATGTGAAGCTAAGAAAAAAAACCAGAAAAAAAACAAAAAAAAAAAAGCAAAATACAAAGACCTCCAAATAATAACTTTAATAACTTTATTTAGACTTGCATATAGAACAAAATAAAAAAATATTTTTTTTTTACTTAGTATTTTTGCTTCGTTTTTGTTCTATATGCACGATTTTTTGCATATAGAACACAATAGGTTACGAAGCTTGTCACAACAGTGTTGTATAGCACAAAGTCGATGTCTCATATTTCGAAAACTATAAAAGATAAAAACAAACTGATGACACAGATCGATAGATCTCGAAAAATTTGCCTATATACCAGTCTTATCTCCATTTTTTCAATTTTGTGATATAGAACACAATAATTTACGAACGACGATATGTTGTTGATGGTTTACGTGTTTTCTTAAGGACAGGTCGATTCGTGTCGTTAGTAATGTCATTTCGTCTAGTGAACACACCATCTGTACCACAGGGTTCAGCCCTACCGCCAAGTTCGTTTTTGGTTTCTTTCAACAACCTTCTATCGTTGACTCATAACGATAGTGCAATTCAGTCAGTTGCGGAAGATGTAGTATTTGTCATTCATAAAAAATATAAAAATAAACTTGACATTTCAGTCATTGAACGGATTTTAATGTACATGTTCTCAAAAAGCTCTACATGCCATTATTTACTCTCTAAGGTTTGCCATTGTCTGTAGAGACGTGACGACCGATCAGAAAAACTAATTTCAATTGAAAAAATTTTCTGTGTCTGGTGGTGGATTCGAACCTAGAAGATCGCGACTCAAAAATTTTCACCGAGTGCTTCAGGTACTTTGACGAACTCGGTCACGGCCGCTATTGTCATTCATATTCTTTAAGAAAATGGCCGCCCGGGTAAAGGCCGATTTTAGTTAGAATACCTGAAATGATCCAAAAATTACGTGATTTTGTTGCAGAAGACCGCAATGCTTCGGTGAAAATGATGTAAGAGTAGGCTTAAGCATCAGCAGACCATTCGAATAATTTTTCACGAGCATTTAGGCAAAACAAAGGTCTGTGCAAAAGTTGTTTCACACACATTGAGTGATCCGTCAATTTTTGGCTCGAAATCAAATTATGAGGAAGATTGATGAAAAACTTCGTAAAAGATAAAAAGTATCTTTAATTTAAGAGACACTCAAACAATTGTTCGTTTTATTCAAAGTATAAGTCTTACACCTCGTGTTGGACATCCTTTCTTTGCTCCACATCCGTGTTGGACATCCTCAAAGTAAAAGCTTTCTGTATATATATTAACTCACGGACGAGCACCGAACTGCGTTAGTATCTATTGAAATTTCATGCAGGATAGATCTGTGGCACATGCATGCTTGTTAGATTGTTTTTTTTTACTGCGCATACGCAACTTATGCTACACTCATAAAAATATCAGTTTTTGCTATTTCCATGCAAAATGTTTTTTCTTGAATGGGAGTTGCGATTCTTTTTTGTAGAAAATATGTTTCTGAACGTCAATGTATGGTGTGCTATCGGAATAAAAATTGAAATTTAAATTAAATAAAAACTAAATAAAAATTGAATCTTCAAAATTTAAATTAAATTATGAAATTAACCTTTGCTATTTTAAAGTTTTCTCATTTTTTGTCACAGTGCATAAAATAGTGAATGTTAATATGTTTCTTCGATATGAATTCGATATGAAAATTAGGGCATTAGGGTCTTAGGGCCATGATGAAAAAATATTTTATATCTTTTTTTCATGCGTATCGATTTTTTCTTATGGCTCAATCAAGTTATGCGTAAGCAAACAGAAGCAAGAGGACATAAGAACGAACTTGCGAGGCATTATATGGAGTCGCCCAATTTTTACGTAAGTTTTCCTTTCTTTGAGTTTCTCAATTTTCGTTTACTTTGCCGAACTTGAGTGAAAGCCCTCGATGCCGTAGTTCGCTTAGTAGAATAGTGTTGCAATTTGTATTTTAAATAATTTTAATTTTGTTTTCATTATGTTTCTGTTACCGCCACTGCTCAAAATCTGTACATGTCTTATAACCCAAAATGAACAAATGTAAACTTATCGAAACTAAACGAAACAGTTTGATGAGACGTTCTGTTCCGTAACAACCGAACTTTTAGGGTCTGAACTCGTCAACAACCACTGTGCAGAGTAGTTTTCTTCTTTTTTCAGACGATTGGAGAAACTCGTGGATTGACGGAAGGCACTCTTCCAGTGTTTGAGATGTACGCACGATCCGTGGTGCCAATATAGACTCAAATCACTATCTTGTCGCAGCCAAGATCCGTACACGCCTGTGTGCAACCAAGATTGCGCGCAATCCAGCACAGAGAAAGCTAGACGTCGAAAAGCTGCAATCAAAACAAACAGCCGAAGACTTTGCTACTCGACTCTCACTCCTGCTTTAAGAAAGCACTCCTCCGATCGACGATATATCCGCGCAGTGGAATCACATTTCCCACTCTATGCATACGGCTGCCGAAGAGGTGATTGGCTATCACCGCCCTCGCCGAAACCAGTGACACGATCAGGAGTGTCGCGACGCCACTGCAGAAAAAGACGCCGCCTACAAAGCCACCCTGCAGTCGGTTGTAACGCGTGCTGCTAAAGAGCGATACAAAGAGAAGAGGAGGGAAGAGAGACCCATTTTCAGGTGAAAGAAAAAGGAAGCAGAAATGCGTGAGTGCGAGAAAATTGAGATGCATGGTGACAGGAATGAGGTCCGAATATTTTTCGAAAAAATAAGACGCCTGCCCGATGGTTTTAAGACTGGGCCCTCTTCCTGCAAGGATGAAAATGGGAATCTAGTGACAGATATCCAGAGTACACTGATGATGTGGAGGGAACACTTCTCTAGGCTTCTGAATGGTGACGACGACAACAATCCCGCCAATAGAGATGATATCCCGGAAACCCCAATTGTGGACGATAGCGTTGAAGTTCCGCTGCCCGACCATAGTGAAGTCTTGAAAGCTATAGCTCGGCTTAAAAACAACAAAGCCGCAAGAGCCGAAGGCTTACCTGCTGAGCTCTTCAAGAATGGAGGCGAAGCTCTATTTAAATGCATTCATGAGCTTCTATGCAGAATATGGTCGGAAAAATGCATTCCAAACGATCCACAAGAAAGGCGATCCCACAATTTGCGCCAACCACCGTGGGATAAGCCTTCTGAATATTGCATATAAGGTCCTGTCAAGCGTATTATGTGAAAAACTGAAGCCCATCGTAAACCAGCTGATTGGACCTTATCAGTGTGGCTTTAGACCTGGCAAATCCACCATAGACCAGATATTTACGTTACGACAAATCTTGGAGAAGACCCTAGAAAAACAAATCGACACACACCATCTGTTTGTCGATTACAATGCCGCCTTCGACAGTCCAATAACGAATTATCTATACTCCACCATGTCTGAATTTGGTATTCCTGCAAAGCTCATCCGTCTTTGCAGAATGACACTGAGCAACACCAGCAGCACAGTTAAGAACGGGAAAGATCTCACTCCTCCATTCGATACCAAACGAGGTTTCAGACAAGGGGATTCCTTATCGTGCGACTTTTAGAACCTGATGATGGAGAAGATCATCCGAGCTGCGGTAAGTATTATGCTGCTGGCGTATGCTGATGATATCGATATCATTGGCCATAATACGCGCGAAGTCAGAGCAGCATTCTCCAGTTTAGCGAAAGATTCGAGTCGAATGGGTCTTGCAGTGAATGCAGATAAGACGAAATACCTAGTGTCAACAAATAAACAGTCCCAGCGTCTTGGAAACCACGTCACTGTTGACAACATCTCCTTCGAGGTTGTTAAGGACTTCGTCTACCTGGGATCCAGCATTAACTCTTTCAACGATGTTAGTATTGAGATAAAACGAAGGATAACTCTTGCCAACAGGTGTTACTTTGGGCTAAGTAGGCAATTGAGAAGCAGAGGCCTCTATCGACGAACAAAACTCACGCTCTAAAAGTCACTAATCATGCCCATCCTATTATATGCAGCACAAACCTGAACGTTGAGCAGTTCTGATGAAAAGACTCTGGGAGCCTTCGAGAGAAAGATCCTTCGTAAAATCTTCGGACCAATCTGCGTCAATGGCGAGTACCGAATTCGATGGAACCACGAGCTGTATGAGCTGTACGCTGACATCGACATAGTTAGGTGCATTAAAATCGAAGGAACCCCCTATCATGTTGAACCCCTTGAAATCCTATGTGTTGCCAATCTCAAAAAAATCGTTAATAATGAAGATCTGCCTCCAATTCTTCTTAATAACGTGAAACTGAAACTAGTTTGTAAGATTACCAATCTTGGATTTCACCTAAACTTTTCTTTATCCTGCTGTGATCAAATTAATTCCTGCGTTAAAAAAGTTTATTATGTTCTTCGAAATCTGCGGATGTCATCAAGTTTTGTGCCTCTCGAAACAAAGAAAAAACTGGTATTGCAACTGTTGATGCCAATAATAACTTACTCAGAGGTCGTGTACTGCAATCTCGATTCTCGGTCGTTGCACAAGCTTCTAGTCGCCTTTAATAATGCAGCCGCTATGTATACGGTTTAGGAAGGTTTGATCATATCTCAGACCACAGTAAAAAATTACTTGGTTGTAACCTACAAAGCTACCTTGAAGCAAGACATTGCATTTTTCTGCTTCAGATCATTTACACACAAAGACCTTCATACCTTTTTGAAAAGTTAGAGTTCTGCAGGTCGAGCAGGAACATCTCTAATCCCTAAATATAATTTCCTAAACTCAAGTAGATTGTTTTTCTTCAGTGTTATAAGATCGTGGAATTCTTTACCACATCGTATTAAAATTGTTTCCCATAAGAATGAATTTAAGCATTTAATTCTAGAATACATTTCTTTACTTTCTCTATTCTTCTTCTCTTGCCTTTATTTAATCATTTTCTAATTCAACATCCGTATCCTATACCTATTTATTTGTGTAATTTTAAGGCTATAATAATGTAAACAATAATTATGTAATTAGTTTTAATTTAATTTAATTTAAATTTTCATGTATCTTTATGTTGTTATCTCCATTGTCATAGCGGCATGCAAAAGATAAAATCTTATATGTCAACATTTTTTTCCAAATAAATGAAATGAAAATGAAAAATGAAAATTAATAACAAAAATTTGATTAAATATAAATTAAATGAAATTTATAATTAGGTAAACTGTTTACGTTCTTGTAATGTTCGGATTTTGGATGGAATACATTCCATTTATGCCATTGTCATTGTCAGCAAATCTATCTATGCCTTGTATTTGCTTCAAACACTCTATTCCCTTTGCACTGCCAACATATCCGGGCTTATTTATGTCTGAGTTTCTACCTACTTGCCTACAACAAAATATATATGTATTTACATTTATTCCTATGTGTTTATTGAAAAACTTTTGACAATATGAACAAACAATGCACTGCAGACGTAAAACGTAGACTGAGTTTCTAGAAACTTTGAAGTCTTGTGTGAAACCTTTGGTGTTATTTTGATTGCAAACTTTTGTGAATGCTACCAACCACATGTCGGGTATTGTTTGAGTTGCTATCAATCAATCTTAGTTAAAGGGAAAAACTTTTGACTGGACATCTAGCAGGTTGATTTTCCAAGGATGATTTTCGAAGAAACTTTAAGGAGAATTAATGCCAAAAATAAATTCTCATTTTTTAAATAACCTGAAAATGTTCAATAGTTAAAGTATTTTTTTATTTTAAAATATATTTTATTATTTTGTTTACTTTGCATTAAAAATTTAAACCTTTTAAACTCGAATAGGAAAGAGTGTGAGAAATTATATATAGAATTTGATAGATTCAATGACATTACATATGTTGTTAAAATCTAGTAAAAATTTTTCTAATTTTTTGATAAATTTAGAAATAAAACTATTAGTTTTTATTTTTTAAATATTTTTGCTATATTTGGAAGTATATTATGTGCTCTGACGAGGTCATAAAATATTGAAAACAAATTTTTTGAGCTCTAAGCCAATCATGTTGACAACAAGACAACATGAAGAACAAAGATGGCAACAACCAACAACAACAACAACGGCTCTGTTTAGAGCAAATCACACAGCTTGACTATACAGACTGTTTCATTGGCCGCTACAGCAGCTCATCAGTAGCCTTTGTATGACTTTACACTGTGATCCACTCAAGCTACTTAGGTTCTACTTATACTGCCAATTATGTCGAGAAAGTTACCCGGGTAACTTGTTTTCAAAATAAATAATGAAAGGCCGTATTCAAATATTAAGATTAAAAAAAGAGATCATAAAATTTTAAATTGTTTTTCAAAGGATCCTATTGATCCTATAATAATAATAAATAATATGATTTGTGAAGCTTATTTTTCGACATGATTCTTTTTAAAACTTTACAAGTGGATACAAAGCCGTTAAAAATTTTAGCGACACGAAAGTTTATTTAAAATACGATATGGAATAAGTCGGCTTTTGTCAACTACCGTATGAATTGTTTGCAAAAATATACGAATGTTGTTTACAATCCAATTTTTTAAATGTTTAATCAGCTCGCATTTTGAATACAATCCCTGGTGAACAATCCAGATCTACGTACCTGCAGCTCAGCTTGCCATCTGAGGACTATTTTACCTAACGAGCTGAATTCTTGCGCAACAAATCATTAAAAAAATACAACAAGCAAAAAACAAAATTCACAAATCCGATTTACATGGATTTGTTGGGTTTGCCTCACTGTGTTTTTTACCATTTTTTTTAATCTATTTTTTCACTATTTGTTGGCTTGTTTATTGTTCGCTTGTGTTTATTTTTTCGTTGTGTTTTTTTTTTCAATTTCTGTTGCACACTGATTTCGCATGTAAGCATCCATGTAAGCCTCATGTCCACAATTGACGTTCTCGCTCTTCTCCATTCTCCAGATACATCTGTTGCTTCCTTTACATTTGTTATTTTTACCTAGGTGCGGATGTGTATGTGATTCTCTGTTTTGTAACTGGTTTTTGCTTCAATTGTATTTGGCATCCGTTGTTATTGCCAGGATGTGTTTTTGTTGCCGCTGCCAACATATCCCAACCCATTAGCCAGCTTAAGGCAAGTGCATCATCCATCTACAATCTGCATAGTTGTCACTTCTTTGCCTATGTTTCCTATCACCAAACCCACCCCCCCCCCCACACACACACACACGTGTACTTGCTGTGTTGTTTTATTGTTTGATGCTACTGCTTGATTTTCTAACTGTCACTGGGAGAACCTCTCCACAAACATGTCCTCTAAGGACTTTGAAGAGGTCCTTACGTGACCCGTTCGGTTGGTCGCTTGCTCGTTGACGTTTTAGGTATTCAGGCAAATATTCCAGGAGTTACCAGCTGCTTCAGTCCGGAGCTGCAATTTCTGTCAATAGTTTCTTTAGTTTTTTTTTTTGTTTTTTTTTTCGTTTTTTTCCATTTTTGTTGTTGTAATGACCACTTCTGAAATTTGAGTGTGTCTGTGCTAGCAATGCAACTGAAAGAATTTCAATTGCAGTAGTTATGTTGATTTTCGTTGCTTGTCATTGATTCTTCTCTGCTTTTCAGGTCATCATATTGTTGCTGCTGTTTTTGTTGTAATAGTCCTGCCTCCTCAATGTTTGGCATGGATAATGGATACGTTATGATTTGCAGCATAGAGCGACCCTGCAGTGCTGCTCGATTTCGCTATGCTCTGTTGTTCTTATATTATATAATCGTCCTGAAGTGGCCTCGTTATTGGGTATTTTGCAATCTTTCAATTCCTGCTGACATTCTCACTGGGTCGGTTTAGTTTCTAGTGTTTAGTAGTGTAATATTTTTTTAGAAATATGATTGGTTCTATTGAAAGTGTTTTCAAGTGTTGGTATGAATCAGAGCAGCAGATTTGATTAATGGGTTGTTTGAGAAGTTTATAGGTAATGATGGTTTGCTGTATAAGTGGGTACAACTTTAGTAAAGATGTATCAATACCATGCTCAATGGATAATACTTAAGTAATGCTTTATGAATATCATGCTCAACAAGCATGTCCACAATAAGAGAAAAAAATATTAAATTTATCCAAAAACTTTTTTAATTTATCCAAAAAGCAAGTCATTTTTGCAACAATAACGCATTTGCATAAATCGACTACGTAAATATTTAAAGTTTATTTAAATACTTTTTTAATTAAATAATATATTAAAATATTTAAACTGAATTAATAAAAAATACATATATTAAATTTTTTTTAGTTTTTAACCAAGGATTTCAGGTGGAATACCTATTCAGTCAAGTCTGCCTTGGTTCGAAAATGGGGTGATAGACTAGTAGGAAGGAAAGGGCAATCAAGTGAAACACGTGTAGGATGTTCTAAGCGTGGTGGAAAGCCAAAGAAACATGTGAATTTGAATCAGAGGCAAGTGTTATGCCTTTACCTCAGTCAATTCAAGTTATAAGGCAATCTCATCCACAAACTTCTCTACCATCAACTACAACTTCAAGTCGTAAATATTGATGAATTTTTAATTTCAATTGATTAGAAATGAGGATAGAAAATTAAGAAAGGTTTAAAGCGAAGGACCATGGCCTGGCCGGGAATCGAACCCGGAACCTCTGGGGTGGCAGTCGAGCACGCTACCAACTCGACTACCGAGGCCGCTCAAATTATTGAAATTTTAAAAACAATATATTTAAATATTCCTCACGAGCTGCGTCCATCAAATACCTTTTGCTTGTATAATTTATTTTCTTTTTTACTTTTTTTCGTATGCCATAATATTGCAATAACTGTCAAAAATAGTATAAATTAAAGAAGGAAAAAGTAGAAAAGAAAATAAAAAGCAAAGTATGCATGCAAATGACAATCGGTGCAATACATTCGTGAGAAAATGTCCGGTTGTCACTCTCAGCTTACATGATTGTATCATGCGATCGCCAATTAAATCCACAAAGAATTTTGGCCAAACATCCAGGCCAGGCCCGTAGACAAGGGGGAGGTTTTAAGGGTTAAACCCCTCCCCCCCTTATGGTCCAAAAAGTATAAAAAAATAATATATCAGCATTAATATAACTTTGCCAATTTGCGAATACTTGCTGCACGTGCGTCTTTTTTCTCTTACAGTGCAAACTGCAAGTGTCAACAGCAACAGCGAAAACATCAACATGCTTCAGTATCGAAAAAAGTTCGATACATTCAATTGAACTTTGTCTACCACCAGCAATTTAAGAATTTATTGCGTTAACAGGTGTTACGTGAAAGTGGTGAAATTTTGATTGATTCTATTGTTAATATTACTGTGCCAAAACTACAAAAATGATTCTACTTAATTGGCTGCAGAAACCAGAAGTAAAAAAGGCTAGAACGGTGAAAAATAAGTGCTTGATTTAAATGATTTTTTTTTTCCTTTATCAATGCGTAAATGCGTTTAAAAGTTGCCGAATATTTCTGAATGTTTGAAAGCTGTGTTTTTTTTTTTTTGGTAGCGTGCATTGATTGAATATTAATGGATTAACTTTTTGCTTGATGCGGAACCGAAAAAATCTGAATAATATTATATTTCATCTGTATTGCAGAAAACGTTCAGAAACTTTGGAATCTGAAAAGTCTTCAGAACTTCCTTTGTAACCTGCAGTTGAAGTAAGCTTTAATGTTGACAGCTATGTGTAAAGCGGTAGTACAAGTTGTGGTATTAATATTTTACTTTTAATGTTTTTAACTATAAGTTTGTGTGTATGATTGTAGAACTTGTTCCAGAAATATCATTTGATTCATCGGAACTGCCTTCGACTTCGAGAGTATATCAATGTCCAAATAACGATATTTCCAAGTTGATGAGCAATATTTCCGATTCGAACCACCTTGAAAGTTTTCAAAGCATTTATGTGCCTCCGCAAAGTTTAATTTTCCTGCCAGCGGTTCTCGCAAACTCCGATTTAAGCATTCTTGGTTGAACCGTTGGCATTGGTTGGTTTACTCCAAATTGGAAAATGCAGCTTATTGCAAGTTTTGCGTATTTTTTAGCACTGGTTTTGGAGGTGCAGGATCACAACCTCTTGGTAATTTTACCGAATGATAGTAAAAACTTTTTAAATAAAAGTTTCTAACCTTTTCATTGTGGCCTTTACAAAAGTCAGGAAATACAAGAAAATGTCGTTATTCTAATCGTGGTTATTTTTATATAGAATTTTAAACCGATATAAGTTTGCAAGTAAACTATTAAAATAATAATATTAGATGCTTAATTATCGTCATTTTAGAAGTTTGTCTTGAAAATTTTATTTTTGTAGCGTCTTTCTGTATTCCAAAATGACAATGCAACGGTAAGCAAGATATATAGCCGAAACACATTGAACTCAACAAACGACAGTTTTAAAATTATAGAACACACGTTTTTTATGTTAAATGGGTGTGCATCCGTAAGCATACATAGGGGTTGAATTACAAAAAAAAAAAAAAAATAAGAAGACTAAATTGTATATATATAAAAATCAAATGCGTGTGCGTTAGTCTTGCTAAGGCACATAAACAGCTGGGTCGATTTTAATAATTCCTTTTTTGTATTGTTTGCCTTAATACAGATGAGGTTTAGAAAGAAAGAAAATTACAAAAACTTCAAGGCACAGCGGAAAAATCGAAAAAATCGAAATTGGTAATTTTGTATGGGAATTGCCACGTCAGACTACTTTAAATAGCCAACAAATCTTAACGGCTGGACGGATTTAACTCAAATTCAGCACACACATTACTTGAACCCTAGATTAGGTTATGGCATACTTGGTTTTGACCACGCCCCTTCTTCTGCCCCTTTACAAGAAACGTAAATTATCCTACAGGCGTACTTTTATTAGCGAAACTGTGCGTCTAAATAATTAAAAAAAAAAATTCTGTCAAAAAACATTCACATATCTTCAAAACTGCACAAAATTTTGGTACAGCGTCTTTTTCTAATAACTTCGTTTCCTTAGAATAACAAAAAACTATCAGAAATTCGTATTTCTTACTTTCGATGAAAATAACTCCGTTTTTTTTTTAATATATTTCATCCAATTTCTTTTCGTTGATAAATTCAATTTAAGCACTTATTAAACCATATTTGAAGAAAGCTCCAACGTATTCATTTTTTACTCCACAAATCACAAAAGCTATTATTTCAATAAATAAAAAAAACTTTAAAAAAATTATTTGTTTGCCCATTGTGAGGATCGATCCTTAGACCACCTCATGGATTCAAAACTAAGAGTTGAGCTGACTATTTTTATTCAAATTGAAATGTACTAAAAAAATTTTCTAATAGAATTAGCAATAAAATGATATGACAGCACAATCTTTTGAATTCGAATAATAGCAGCCTATTACATTCCGTGTTAATATGGAATATTGGAGTGTTTCATTCAATCAATAATTGAAATTCGATTGGCACCATTTGTCATCGATCATGAATGTTCAATAAAAAATTAATTTCGGGTGGAATCGTGATTGCTCGAATTTAGGGGACGAAGTTTGCCGGGTTCTCTAGTATACATATATAAAATAAACAAAAATAAAGTAAATAAATTTTTGTTTTATGTATTTGGTGTACAAAAAAGTTTTAAAGTGTTTTTTTTCAAGTTTGTCGCTTTATTGTGAAAAATTTGTTACAAATTCATTTTTCAAAGTATTGTCCATTTCTAGCAACTGATTTTTCCCATCTTTCTGGTAATTATATAAAAAATACCTTTTCATTTATCGATATCAAAAACTATCGATATTTTTTTTAATTCAAACCCCCCCTTAGGTAAATCCTGGCTACGGGCCTGATCCAGGCTATATTATATTCATAACAAAAAGCAAATGAGAACTATAAGAAACCGAAAGCAAGAATCTTAATTCTAAAAACTTCATTGATAACTGCAGGAACAGAGTGCGATGTTGTTGCTGCTTGTCGGCTATTTCAGCTGTATGTTATGTGTAGGTATGTAGGTGTGTGGTATAAAAAAAATTTAAATACGGGAAAAAATTGAGTTGTAAGGAAAATATTTGATTTATTCACGTAAATATTTAAATAAAATTTATACGCAAGACGGAATAATATTAATATGCGTTATTTCCCTTAGTGTATTCATTCCTTACACCTGAAGGGGGGGGGGGGGGCTTTAAGAGAGGGCCGAAGAGGGTTAATGTGTATGACCGACCCCCATTACTTTTACAAAAGGAACATTTTTCCCTTGGGGACCTATTCCTTTCAACCACTCTTTATGTGGGCTCCGATACAAATTTTATGATTTTTTTGTATTTATTCCCTACACCTGAACAGGGGGGCTTTAACCCGGCCCTCCCGGAGAGGGTTAATATGTATTATAAAACTATGTGAATTGTAGAATTTTTTATCAAAAACATAAATATATAAGTAAAATAAATGCAATACAGAAATAGACTCTGTGTACTCTTTTGTTACTCTTAAAAGTTTGAAATGTTGTATTTTACAACTAAAATTAACTTTAAACTGTTGTACATTACAACTCTGTTACTTAGCAGCAATCAGTGTTTGTCTTTTAGTTTAAGGTTGATGTTTTCAATATAAATATCAAAGACATGCTCCATATGCTTCGAATTTGTATAGCAATATTATCATTACTCGATGTATGAACCATGCAGTTGAAAAACTACTGTGTCCATTCTATATTATAATTATTTCATTTTGCGTAACACTACGTTGAAAACACGCCGAAGCGTTTCACGACGAAGTGTTTCATCGGCGAATTGATTCATCGGTTCAAAAAATATATGCATGTATTGGCTTTTTAAAAGTTTACGTATGAGTTTTATATTAGGGGGGACTTAAGTATTTCCCTCATTTTAAAGATTCTTATAGGGAATCAACATGGGAGATCGTGCGATCCTTCCAATTTGGGTATAGGATGTGTACAGAAGATTTATATAAAATACTACGAGAAACATTTTCATGGAACATTTCAACCTTTTATCTTTTCAATGTATTGGTCTCTTCAGTATAAAACTAGTTTAATTCATTTAAATTAAATAGTTGAAAATATTTTAAAAAAAAAGAGTTGGTTGTGCCGTGGACACACCCGTAGGTTTTGATGTGACGAAGTTTCTTGCTGTTGTTGTTAATGTTGATGTTGATGTTCATGTGGATGTTGATGTTGATGTTGATGTTGATGTTGATGTTGATGTTGATGTTGATGTTGATGTTGATGTTGATGTTGATGTTGATGTTGATGTTGATGTTGATGTTGATGTTGATGTTGATGTTGATGTTGATGTTAATATTGATGTTGATGTTGATGTTGATTTTGATGTTGATGTTGATGTTGATGTTGATGTTGATGTTGATGTTGATGTTGATGTTGATGTTGTTGATGTTGATGTTGATGTTGATGTTGATGTTGATGTTGATGTTGATGTTGATGTTGATGTTGATGTTGATGTTGATGTTGATTTTGATTTTGATGTTGATGTTGATGTTGATGTTGATGTTGATGTTGATGTTGATGTTGATGTTGATGTTGATGTTGATGTTGATGTTGATGTTGATGTTGATGTTGATGTTGATGTTGATGTTGATGTTGATGTTGATGTTGATGTTAATGTTGATGTTGATGTTGATGTTGATGTTGATGTTGATGTTGATGTTGATGTTGATGTTGATGTTGATGTTGATGTTGATGTTGATGTTGATGTTGATGTTGGTGTTGATATTGATTTTGATTTTGATTTTGATGTTGATGTTGGTGTTGGTATTGGTGTTGGTGTTGGTATTGGTGTTGGTGTTGGTGTTGGTGTTGGTGCTGGTGTTGGTGTTGGTGTTGGTGTTAGTGTTGGTGTTGGTGTTGGTGTTGGTGTTGGTGTTGGTGTTGGTGTTGGTGTTGGTGTTGGAGTTGTTGTTGGATTTGGAGTTGGTGCATTTCGTTTAGCTTTTTTTTTTGCTTCCCCATTGGTTGTGTTCTAATTTCAATTAATCCAGCAAAAGTGACGCATATGCGTCACATTAGGCGGTTCCCTGAGGGTTTTTGACACGCCGTCAAATTTTTTTTTTATTTTAACATATTTTAACATAAAATTTTTGTCATATGCCCGAAGACCTCACCTTTGTTTTCGTTCCTTAAAATTTACCGTTGCACCAGTAGTCACAGAGTTAAAAATCCATGCAACGTTTTTTCATGGCTGTAGCATTTTTACTGCATTATGTGATTGCATCCCTGAAATCATGACAACAAGATTTTTTTTTTTAATTTAGTTGTGAAGCGTAATAACACATCCCTGCTGTCGTAAAACAAAATTTACTGTAGCACTCCTCTGAGTGAGTAATAATTCCATGAAACGATATTACATTTCTGTTACATAAGCTGCTATATTCACGACCTGACGACGCCGGAATTTTTTTTTTATTTTTGTCGTAAGGCCATGTATAAAAACTTTATTTTTCTTTTTAAACTTTTATAGTAGGTTATATACTCATTGAGTAAAAATTCAATGCAACGCCGCTGCATGAATGTTGCGTTATCGATCTTTGAGCGGCTCTCTCAGCGTCCCCATGATGTCAGAAATTTTTTGTCTAATTTTGTTGTGAGGGCTTACAGTAGGCCTTTATTGGCGTATCGTATTTTTAAACCTACACTGAAAAAAAAAGTTAGCTTAAAATTAAACACAATGTGTTCACAAAATGTGTTGTTAATTTGACTTTTTTTTCATATGTTTTTCAAAATTTTTAAATACATTTGCTCTTACTTTGAAGAAATTTGTTGCAAGCTATTTTTTAAACACAAATATCGTCAAATTAATAACAATTGTCGTCAATTTTATAACATTTTTTTTTCAGTGTAGCACTAATACTCAGCGAGTAATAATTCCATGTAACAAATTTTCAGTTGCGTTGCTTACGCAGCTCCCACTACGTCCCAATGCCGTATTAAATTTTTTTTTGTTTTTTTAACGTATTCAAAGAATTAACCTTTATGGTCATACTATTTTTTTAATCATAGCTCTTATACCCAGCGAGTAACAATTCAATGAAACGCAGATGAATTTTTAAAAAATTCCTTTTTTAACTTTTTTGGAAACTAGAGCAGTACAACGTAACTTCGTCACGTCAAAAATTAGATTAAAAGTAATGTCATAAGTCATTTCATATCGATGAAAATGCAATTGATGTATTTTCCATTCATCATTCATTAATTTTTCTAATAGAACCAAATTCATATGTCAATCGGTAATATTAACCTTTTCCTTTGCAAATCAGGACTAAGCCTATTTTATAAATCGAGATTAAATGAGACCTAAAACCTTTAAATAGTATTTCACAACAATTCAGTATCGGACAAAAATGAAAATGACAATGAAGAGTTTGTGAAATGACACTTTTGACCCAATTTGAACTCAAATTTATAATGTTAATAATTTGATCATGTCCAATTAACCTCTTCACATTTATTTTTTTTTTCTAACATTTGTATTTAGTTTTATAATTAAATGCATAAATTATGTATTCTTGTAGCATTCTGACTGTTTTTTTTTTTGTTTTTTTTAACATATGCTGTGATTGTTGGTGCTCATAAAATCTTTTGGGAATAATTATTTTATGTCAAAATTAAATAACTATATGAAATATGGTGCTCACCCAATTTTAAAACCATGTTGGGGTTGGGTTCTGTTCGTCGTCATCAATGTTCAAATTTGCGGCTAGTATTAATAAAGCCACAAAAACTCGCCACGAATCCGCCACTGGTCGTCACACACAGCTAGCTAGTTCATACATTTATAAACTCAAATTTCACAAATTTGATTCATTCGAAATATGTATTTACCATGAATGTGTCTGTTTTTGAATGTGGTTTTTTTAGTTCATTTTATATGTACAAAGCTGTGGGCTGCTTGTAATAAATGTTTGTTTTAATTAAGTGCAAATAAAATAATTATATAACGAATAATCTCACATTTGGATACAAATAACATATTTATCTAATTAACTATTTGGAAAAGCATCATCAAAACATCAAAACAGCACAGCAGGGCTTGCATTTTCTTTTTTTTCTCAAAGAACTTAATGGCGTTTATTATCGAATTAACTGCAATATACAAAATCCTCTTTCTGCGGTTTTAAGTTCCGTTTAATTAAAAGTGAATCTCAATTTCGTATTGTAATGTACGTGGTAATGTGTGCCTAATTGAATCGTATTGCAACTGTGGCAATGTGTTCGTGAGGCAGAGGAATGTGTAGCGATATAGCACACATAGCACAGCATGTATATAAGTCGAACTATAATAGTTGAATTGTAATAGTTGAATTAATTGATGATTTTGATATTCTAGATTTGGGTTTGATTCTAGATATTCAATGAATAAATTCATGATGCGATTCCTATGATTAATAATAGGAAAATTCAACCATTATAATTTAATATTTCAAATTACAATATGTATTTTCAAAAGTTACATATATTTGGCATTTATGATTAATATACCAAGGAAGAATTCAATAAAGATCACTATGGCAATGAGAATCTTTTGAATTCAACAACGGTGCATGCCAAGAACAACCTGCACTCATATTTAGGATGTTATTGTTTAAATCTTGACAGATTTCCCCGGGGTTGGCGCCACCAACGGAGTGTTAAAAAGCTCACAAGCAACAAAAACAATAATTTATACAACCAGCTGAGCGATGCTCCCTATTCGAGAGTCATTCCAACAACTCGACGGGAGTTGAGAAAATGGCGCGAAATATGATAACAACATAAAATAAAAACAGCAAAAGCAACAACAAAGAATCCCAATATCACATCTGTGATGTGCCGACACCGCTTTACTATATGACCAGGAACAACAGTATTGCTCGAGAGAACAACAATAAAAGCGACCACAACAGCGACAATTTCATGTTTCATATTGTTGATGACAAAAACAACAAAAACAACAACAAAAACAATAACAAAAACAACAACAAAACAATAACAAAAACAACAACAACAATAACGAAATCAACACCAGGCATATTCATCCAGACCAACATGAACACCAACAGCAATACGAAGAACAACTCCAACACCAGCAACAATGACTGAGAATTGCTTGTTGCCGCTGCTGTCAGAAACATCACGCGAGCAGCATAAGTTTAAAGTCACTCACTTTGGGCGCCATATTGCTCACCATTTTTTTTAAGTAATTTATCCCCCCACACATTGTATGTCGCAAGCAATGTGCATTGCTTTTAGAGTGGTTAAAATAAAAATTGCATAAATGACAGTTTGTCGCCACAAGAGGTTTACTGGTCTATGAAAGTCAAAATATTCAAAATATTAAATGCGCATAGGACGCAGGATACCTAAAACGGCTATTGCTGCAGAAATGCATTTCTTTAAGTCGCTTAGCAGTCAAGAAGCCATTCCTGCAAAATTCATCCAGCTATACTTTTAAATTAAAAAAAATCTCCTTTTTACTTAGTGCGTTTTATTTTTACTTCCCTTTTGTTGAAAAAAAATTACATAAAATAAAAATTCTATAAAGAACTAATTCTTTATCCTTGCAGAAACGAATATTGTTTACTTTCAAATTCAAATTCAAATTCATTTATTTCAGTTTAATAAGTACGGTAAGATTCTATGTTATCTTTTAGGCTACAACAGTAAAATATTATTAGGGGGCATAAAGGTTACAAATTCTAAAAACAAAATTTTCTTTCGGGAATTTTTTTTTATAGAAGGAAAAAAAAATATCATACTAAAAGTTTGCACATATATTTATTAACATTTAAGGAATACAAACAAATATTTTTCAGAATTTTTGAAGCGGTTTTTGACGTTATTTGATTTTTTTTAAAAAAAATGCCAAAAAATTGACGGTGTGCAGGATATCACCAGTCTGGAACATCTGGGGAAATAAAACGAAAAACCAAATTAATCCTGATTTAAGTGGCTATCGCCTGAACTAGGATAATGTTTTTTCTCCGAAACATTATGTTTTTTTTTTTTTATAATTTGTAACCTATATGTACCCTTAACACGTTAACCGCCATGAGGCACATACGGTGTGCCTCAATGAAATGTACACGTAGGCTCTGAGGCACAGCGTAAGTTTATGGTTTAAAATTAGCACCTCGAATTACAAATCTGTAAACGTAGTTCAATTTCGCATGGCCTGGCATACTTAAACCTATCTTTAGCGCATCATTTTTATAACCCCACGGTTAAAAAAAAACCCTTTTACCGGGGTATATTAATTTGTCACTCCGCTTGATACGCCCATAAGGAAGCGTGGTAGGTATAGAAAAGTATATATATTCTTGATCAGCATCATCACCCGAGTCGACTATGATCAAAACTAAATTGCACAAATATACAAACAAGGCACAGCACATGTACCTCACGGCGCACACATTAGGCCGTGAGGTACACATGTTGTGCCTCAATAAAATATTTCAAAATTTCACAGAAAAAAAAAACATTTTCTGATATTTAGTTTGGATTTTTTGATACCAAAATACACTAGATCTGTAAAAAAAATGGCCCGGAGGACCCGATATTTTTTTTTTTTTATGGTAGCAGTTAAAGTGTTAAATACAGTGATGTGCGATGAAATAGAGCCAGTGCTATAAAATTATTGAAATCAAGAAATCTAAGGAAATTTTGCATTTTTAATTTTTTCCAGGTAAAAAAGAATAATTAATTTTATTTATATTAGTATACTATTTAATTAAGTGTGAAACATAAACGAAAAAATTAAAAATTCGGTATTGGGGGGTCTTCTCATAGAAATGCTGCCTCGGTCTTAGTTAAATAAATTAACTTTGGTTTCATCTGACCAAAGAATGTTTTTCCATTTGCTCGTTGGCCAATCAGCATAATCCTTTGCGAATTAATCGCTTGGACATTAAGTCTGGTCAGGAATGATATCTTCCGAGCAGGTTTAGCCTTCAATCCGTTTTTAATTAAAAGTTTTTGAATCGATGATGTGTCCACGTCCAAGAAATATTGTTTCTTGAGAGCGGAAGAGCTTACAAACGGATCTTTTCTTACGTGACGTAGGATTCGTATTTGCAAACTGGTACTTATTTTGGGTTGTTTTTCTCTGGTGTCTTTTTGTTTTTGTGTAAACCTAAATGCGTTCTCAACCATTTTCTTTGAGCAGCGAACTATACTGGCCATGGGCGTCCGCAGGAATTTGTCGAGGGGGGACAAAGGTATGCATTGGTGTGCACGTTTATGAAAATGAGCCTGGAATGTTAGCTGTGAAATTTTATTGCCTGAGATTTTCTGTGCAAACTTTGTAAACATTGTTATTATAGGAAAATTCATATTTTTCAATTTAACTTCCAGTATAACAAACTTTCAGTTTACAAATCATATTTACATTTATTAAATGTATATAAAAATATTTAAAATAATTGTCGTTCGTTTTTAAATATAGTTAAAGATCCGTGCAGACTGAAAAAGATATTTTCAAGGTATTTATTTTATTTTATTATCATTTAAAATAGCTTTTTTGATTTTTTCTTTTGTTCGTATGAATGTGTGTGTGTGTGTGTGTATAATTTATAAAAAGAGTGCATGATTATCTTGTGTTTTAAAAATTTCAAACATTTTTTTGTATTCGTTTTTCTTGAATGCTCGTTCAGTTATGAATAGAGCAACATGCTTAATGTTTTTTAAGGTACTATACCGTCTAGAAATTTCAAAAAATGAATTTTTGTTTTTTTACATTTTTAGATTCTTTATACCTTCAATAATAACTGTCCAAAATATTAAATCGAAATTCGAAGCCAGTGCCGAGATATATCGACTCAATTGAAGCGCGCTCTCGGCTCGCAGGTGTAAAAAAAACTTTACACGCATTTTTCTCGAGTTTAGGTTTTTTTAACTGGCGGACAGTTAATCTCCGGATCTACTAGGACGTTATAAATAATTTTTGCAGCATTTTGTTTGTTTTAATATCCTGTGTTATAGTTTACCACAATTTGACCACAAAAAATATATATAAAATTTTTGAATTTGAAAATAGGTTGAAAAAAGGCGATTTTTGAAAAACATTTTCAAATGTCCGCCATTTTTTTAGCAGCAGTGTTTTTTCGAAAATAACAATTTAAGCGCCCTATATTAAATGTACAATTAATAGAAAATAAAAATAAAAAAATTTTTTCGTAATCTTCAAGAACTGTTTAATACTGTAAAAAACGTTTGATAACCATATATAATAAAGAAAGAGAAAAAAAATTGTTGAATATATGTTAATTTTTAGCATTCTAGACGGTAATAGTACCTTAATTAGGCATAAATGTTTATTATAATTTTAAAAATTTCTTTTGATTAGCCTTAGTTTTTTTCGAATGTGTAACATTCAGTCTATAGAGGGTCGGTAGAATAATTTTTATTTTTAAATCCTTCTGATGAGCTTAATTAGTGGTAAGCGTAAAGAATTCTTAAAGGAAACACACGCGCCTACACGGCTTTAACCAGGCATTAGGGTTGAATATCTATTTATATTTTTTCGGCTTCCTTCGTTCCTATTGTTAAGCTCCCACTTAGCAATGGGAAAATCCTATCCTAATATCCAACTTTTTATTCATTAAACCTCATTCTCTTTTTTAGATGAGCTAAGTTTTTGTTAATATTTATTCAAACAATTTTTTTATTTAAGATAGTAAATTATCTGTTTAATTTTTATTTTTATTCATTATTATTATTTATTATGCATTGTTTACTATTTATAGGATAAATTTTTTTATTTCTTGAAGTTTCTTCTTTATTTATTTTTAATCGCTACTTATTTTTTATCATACAGTTATTTATTAAAAATTATTTTGTGTACTACATATGTCTATTTTTGGTATTTTTTATTTTATAATATATTTCTTATTTATTATATATTTTATTACAATTATATATAAGAACAGAATTATATATAAAATTATGTACAGAATTATATATAAGAACAGATTAGATTTTGATTAGTAAAAATAATTGACAGTAGCATATACTACTATATGCTACGACAGTAGCAATAGTATTCTCATTTCAAGTAAACTAATACTCGGTGAGAGTAATTTTTTTTGCTCTCACTTTGAGTGTAGTTAGATAAGGACTCAGACAGGACTTAGTGGCTTTTTTGAAACCGAAACGTCTCTAGCTCCCTTTGGCAAAGTGCGTTGACACTTTGTTTAAAATTATCAATATTGTTTTTAACAAAGGTTGCGGGCCGCCTCGAAACTTTTGGGAGGAACAAAGTATTGATACACTTTGCCATTCACACATCAAAGAACTTCGTGTTGATTTCTCAAATAATATTTAGACTCCACATATACAACACAATTAAAAAAACAAAAGTTGCACAACAGACGATAATTAGAGAACAAAATCGGTTGTTGATCGTTACTCAGGGCTGGTTATGCAAACGTAACGGAGCGTGTCATAGCGCTACTCAAATTTGCTATATGAACAATGCCCATAAGTAGTTAATGAAACCTTAACAAAAAGTCAGATAAAACCAAGTTTCGTACCACCTAATATCATGTTTACTTTACACATTTAACTATGCAGTTTGACTATAATAGTTTGATCTGTTTCTGGTGTTTACACTGCCAGTAGCGTAGTTGACTTTGTCATTATTTGACGTTAATTTTTAGTTGATTCACATAATTTTGAGACATATCGAAATTAATTTTCATGCAAAAAAAAAAAAAAAAAATTAAAAATATTACAATATATGTGATAAAAGCCTTGTAGGAGCTTTTGTTTATCATCAGCAGGAAGTGTTTTCTAAGCTGGTGGTCTTTGACCGAATCATCAAAAGAAAAGGAATTGTTTTCAAATATTTTTTTGCGTGTTTTATGTGACATTTCCTTGTCATTTTTTTTAATTTCCTTTTGTTCTTGATGAAAACACAGTGTTGCATAGCAAAATGAGATGGTTTAGGTCGTAGTTTCAACTTAACTGCTTTGCGATATAGTTAAGATTTTGTATGGGAAACTATGCAGTTAACTGTGTAGTTTCGAGGTAATGTAAACATAGTATAAGAGATCAGAACTTAAGAGTTTAAAACTTTGTAACATATAAACAAAAATGTTACATATACACATAGGAAATAAAAATATATAAAATTTTTCAGTTGAGGGGGATAAGTGCCCCCCCCCCCCGTGGACGCCCTTGATACTTGCTATTATCCTTTGGCTTTTACCTTGTTTACACACATTTTTTATAATTTTTCGGTTTTCTAAACTGCAGTGCTTGGTTCGTCCCATTTTTAGACGTAATTTTTTAAAATACAAAAATTTATTTTAAAATCATAAAAGTGAGAACTCTTACTCACGTTCTGAAGTAAAATTTTATTAAAAAAGATCTTTTTAAATTAAAAAATTTTTAGTTATATTGGTTGGCTCTATTTTAACGCACACACTTTAAACACAGATTCACAGATTAGCGAAAAATAAAGGCGCAATTGTACTCAAAAACAACTGTACAATATTCATGGGAGAAGTGGTTTTTAAACTACATTTGATTTAGAGCATGCCAAGTTGTTACAAAAAATGTTAATTAAGTAATATCATCAGCAAGTGCGTGGCTCTATTTCATCGCACATCACTGTATATCGTTGTACTAAAATGTTTCATAGTTTTCAAGATATGTTCATATTTTTGGTGTCAAATTTACGGAATTGTTTTTTTTTATGTTAAACGTAAAATCTTTATTCATCAAATCTTGGTGTACCGGTTTTGCTAAGGGAAAGATCTCGCTTTTAAAATTTCATTAGTATCAAAATTTTCGCAGTATTATAAATGTGTAAGTATTTTTGATATGAAAGTAACGGACATTTTTTTAATTTTACTAAATTTAAGAAAAAATTTTGTTTGTAAATATTATCTTAATATTTGAATACGGCCTTTCATTATTTATATTGAATAAAAATTATTGAGCTTTAGACCAAGCATGTTGACAACAAGACAACATGAAGAACAAAGAAGGCAACAACCAACAACAACAACAACGGCTCTGCAAAGAGCAAATCACACAACTTGACTATACAGACTGTTTCGTTGGCCTCTACACCAACTCATTAGTAGCCTTTGTATGACTTTACACTGTGATTCACTCAAGTTACTTTGGTTCTACTTATACTGCCAATATGCCGAGAAAGTTACCCGGAATTTATTTTTGGCAGAGAACGCTTGAATTTTGTAACTCAGTTCTTATCTACTTCGATGCACCCTGTGTCAAGGTTAACCTAGATCGTATCATACTTTTAGGCATAGCCTTCATTCATGTCCATCTTCGAAATTCGATAACAGCGGTTTACCGCTATCAGAGCATATTGAAGTTGTTGCTATTTTGCTGTTTAGCTCCTCCATTTTTTAAGGAATACTCCTCACACTTTTCATAAGGCTATGCCTAAAAGTATGATACGATCTGGCTTGGAAGTTTTAGGTGGTTTTGCAAAAAATTTGTACAAATGCGCCCTCCTGTGTTCAAGATGGGTCAAAAAAGATAGCAGCAAAATACTCAACGTACATGAGAACCACTCTATACCGATTTTAATTCTTGTGAGTTTTAGGCAGTTTTGTAAAAAATGTGTACTACAGGGCTCTCTGGTGTTTAAGGTGGATCAAAATTGATAGCTCACAAACACGCAGCGTACCAAAAAACTTCTATACACAAATTTTTATGCTAATCAGATGAGTAGTTTAGGAGTCTATTTATTGCATAGTTACACACAAAAACTCATTTTTTATATATATAGATGAACTTGTGAAATAATTTATTAATGTTTTATGATTTAATTATTTTTGTTATCAAACTGATCTCAATGAATTTTCATGAAATCAAACCATAAAACCATAACTCAAACCATCAAACCATAAAACCATGAAATCAAACCATAAAACCATGTCTATACAAAGAGTTTAGTTTGAGTTCAACCATAGCTGTTCACACAGAGCTGCGTTGGCAGAATTGTGTTTAGCGTGACATTTCTTTGTTTACTTTTGTGTTCTCATAGTGTTTTTGGCACATCCACCAACGTGACATCAATTTCACTTGAGGACAAGACTGCAGCTATCTCTGCGTACCTTTGCGCTGCTCAAATCGGAATTTTTATCGGCCCATACTAATATGAAGACCTCATCTTCTTCGCTTGCCCAAATTCGTTTCTATGCTTTTTTTTTAATTTTTGCAAATTTAATTGCATAATTATAGAACAGCTGTTTTTGACATTTCTCATCACAAAAATAAAAAGTTGCAACTGAACGTGCCTTTTAATAAGAACATTTGCATACTTTTAGGTATTTCGCAAATTGAGTTTTGATAAACACAGAAACAAAGTTGAGTTTAGTTGAGTCAATACGGCAAAATTGTACTAGGGGACGCAAGAGTTTATTTTGCGTTCAATGGAAAATTCCACTTACTACTGGAAACTCAAACTAAACTCTCTGTGTAGACATGGCATTAGTTGTTTGTAGGCTTGTACAGTCTTGCCACATATTCGTGTTGCGCTGCCTTGCCAGACTCCGAAACCCGTGCAACTTGCCAAGCTCATGAGCATCTAACTATTACAAAAACAAAGTAACAAAAATAAAAGAAACATGAGTATTATTTTGTCGCGTCCTTAGGTAGGTGTTGTCCATATTTTGTTGCACTGCGGCACAACTTTAATCTTGGTTTATTTTTGAATAAGTAATAAATTTCATATGCAAATATTTTTGTTTGTACGCGATATTTCAACATGTCGACTCGACTGTCTGTCCTTGTTCACCGCTACCAGTTCTCGTAAGTATCTCTTCTGTCGGCACTGGTATGTTTTTTCCACATCGTTGCCTTTGCTTATGTTTTTGAGTTTGTCTCTATGTTTTATTGTTCGTGCTTTACGTAGACCCAGTCCCATTTTGTGGCTAAAATAATGCATGTAACTGAGGACCTTAAACAAACGTACAAACATACAAACAAGGCCGAGTAGCACACTAAAACACATTTAGGCACATGCTCACATACATTTTTATACAAACAAATGCAGATGAGGTCACATACACTCTGACAGTTTCGTGTACTTATGACTACTGTTCATATGAGACCACATTATTTCATTTAAAGATGGCGGCACATCCAGTTTGTGTGCATGTGGGTTAATTGTATCCAAGGTTCAACATGTTCCCATCTATGAGTTTACATATTTACGAGTTCCACATGTTTTATTTTAACCCACAGTTGTGGCTTATAAGGGGAGTGACTTAAATTGTTTAATTAAGTTAAGGAAAAAGTAAAAAATTACGTTATTAAGAAATATTTTAAAGATTGAACTTATTTCCTTATGGCTATTTAAAATTATCAAAAAAGTAGTTTTTCGATTCAAAGATGTATCTCTAATCAATGTGATAAAAGAAATCTAAAATCTATATAAATATATAAAAATAAGTTGCATTGTGTATTAAATTGATGTCCTCTGTAATGCGTGAGCTGATTTTGTTTCTGTAAATTTCCCATGAAAGGTGACGTCAATATAAAGCTTTTTATGTTTAAACGGTCTTTGTGCCACACCCCTTTTACCGCCCACAAATCAATAAAAATTCTATGTATCAGAAGGTTTTGGTGGTAATATATAGGGTGTTTTTTTTAGGGGTTTGTTTTTCGAATTGAAATAAAACACAAGAAAATAGTTTTAATGTCCATCAATTTGGCTTTATTGGAAGGATAATTTTATGCCATTAATGTTTAAATATGATTTCGGGCATGTGGCCGCCACGGCTGGCTCGAATAAAGCCAATTCTACAGGTCCAATTTTCAACCACTTTTTCGAGCATATGGGGCCGTATGTCGGCAATAACGCTACGAATGTCGGCCTCCAAGTCCCCTAACGTTTCTGGTTTATTGGTGTAGACGAGCGACTTCACATATCCCCAAAGAAAATAATCCAATGGTGTCAAATCACACGATCTTGGTGGCCAATTGACAGGTCCATTCCGCGAAATTATGCGCTCATCGAATGTTTCCTTCAATAAATCGATTGTGACGTGCGCTGTGTGGCATGTAGCGCCGTCTTGTTGGAACCACAACTCATCCACATTCATGCCATCCAATTCGGGAACAAAATAGTCGGTTATCATGGCTCTATACCGGTCTCCATTAACGGTAACTGACTCTCCAGCATTATTTCGGAAGAAGTATGGCCCAATGACTCCACCAGCCCATAGAGCACACCAAACAGTCAGTTTTTGTGGATGTAATGGCGTCTCAAGGATCTCATGTGGATTCTCTTCACTCCAAATGCGGCAATTTTGCTTGTTGACGTAGCCATTCAACCAAAAATGAGCTGAACAAAATTTTGCGATGAAAATCAGCATCGAGATCAATCTCATTTTCGGCCCATTTGCAATAGTTGTTCTTTAGTCAACCTGTTCATGATGAAATGGCAAACCAAACTGAACATAAATGACATTAGAGTTGCCAGATTTGACCACAAAATACCAGTTTTATCTCTATTCGAAAAACAAACCCCTAAAAAAACACTCTATACTAAAATTTAGTAATTACTTTTGTTTGCTTGCTGTCGGAAACTGTAATAAATATAGGTTGCCACACCCCTTTTACCGCCCAAAAATGAATAAAAATTCTATATCTCGGAAAGATGTAGTGGTATTAGTCTAAAATTTGGTAGTTTATATTGTATGCTCACTGTCGGCAACTTTACTAAAAATGGGTTGCTACACCCCCTTTTACTGCCCACAAATCAATAAAAATGCTATATTTCCGATGATTTTGGCCGTATTAGGCTTCAATTTGGTATTTATGTGTGTATGCTCATTGTCGGCAACTGTACTAAAACTGGATAATGTCCATCTACTAGAAAACTGGGATGGGCTTCTATAGGGGGGTGTGGATCCGCCCATACAATTAAACTTTGTAATATCACATAGCTTTGAAAGAAAAAATAAAAGTACGCTTAGGGAAATAATGCATATTAGCATTATCCACGCCTGAGTATAAATTTCATTCAAATATTTACGTGGATAAATCCAATGTTTTCCTTACAACTCGTTTTTTTCCCGTATTTGAATTTTATTTATACCACACACGTACAAACATATTCAATACAAGCAAGCAGCAACAGCATCGCACACGTACACACATACTCCGACAAGCAGCAACAGCATCGCACTCTGTTTCTGCAGTTTATTTCTTGCATTTGCAGTTCTTATAGTTCTCATTTAGTTATTTTTGCAAGAGTAATATAGTATGCATGTTTGGCAAAGAAATTAAATTATGTAGGGTGGAGTGACAACTCGGTATTTTCTCAAGAACATCTTGGACCGGTTGTCATTTACCTGCATAATAAACCATTAATAACATACTCAATTTAAATATGTTTTTTTTTAAATTCAAATTATATAAATTTTCTTTAAATGCGTTAGTTTATTTTCAAATAGTAAATATTTGAAAGATATTTTAAAAAAATTCGTGCATGATTTTAATATATTTTTTATTAATTCTGTTTAAATATTTAAATATTTTATTTAATAAAAAAAGTATTCAAATAAATTTTAAATATGTACGTAGTCGATTTATTCAAATGCGTTATTGGTGCAAAAATGACTCGCTTTTTGGATAAATTAAAAAAGTTTTTGGATAAATTTAATATTTTTTTCCCTTAGTGTACTTAAGTACAAACTCAAAATGGAGTTACTATTTAGTGATGTCCTGCTACTGGGAAACTGTAACGGGCAGTGAAAAATGACAGTGGTGTCAAACTATGGTTCTAACAAAACTTATTATGTTCCCATATAGTTGCAGGGTGCAGCAACGCGCACAGGGAAAAAGCTAGTTTTTTATAAAATCCTGTAAAGTCCGTATAAATCTCACTCCTTGCAGTACCGAAGGATCCACCCTGATGGTCAGCGATGCCCAACGCCAAACTCTTTCCACTTTTAAGAACAACTTCAATATTCGAATGAAAAAAGCTGGTTTTGAGAACTTGTATTTTTAAACGCACTATGAGAGCGTTTATTACATCATTTTAATTACAAAGTTTGAAAATTAATAGTTCTTAAATATCAAATAAAACCGTCGTTTGTAACATATAAAGCAGATCAGTTTTGGATTATTAAAAAAGATGGCCAATAATAGGCGTGGCACTGCTAAAATTCACGTAGTTTTTTGAGTGCAATACAAGCTAAAAGGTAGAAGATGGTGATGAGGCAATTCAGTGCGATACATGTGAGATAACTCTCCACTCTCAATGTATGAAACTGGAAAAACGTCAAGTGCAACAAGTCTTAAAAGATGAGAATAATGAGTGTCTTTGCCCTAACTGGCTGCGCGAAAATGCACCCCATAACCTAAAACGAAATTAAACGCCAACATTGGGTATAATTTCCTCGTAAAAAATACCGCTATATTAAGGGAATTATACCCCAAAAAATAAGACGCCTGGCCGATGGTTTGAAGACCGGAGCATCTTCCTGCAGGGATGAAAATGGGAATCTAGTGACAGATATACAGAGTACACTGATGATGTGGAGGGAACACTTCTCTAGGCTTTTGAATGGTGACGACGACAACAATCCCGCCAATAGAGATGATATCCCGGAAAACTCAATTGTGGACGACAGCGTTGAAGTTCCGCTGCCCGACCATAGTGAAGTCTTGAAAGCTATAGCTCGGCTTAAAAACAACAAAGCCGCAGGAGCCGATGGCTTACCTGCTGAGAACCTACCTCTTCAAGAATAGAGGCAAAGCTCTATTTGAATGCATTCATAATCTTCTATGCAGAATATGGTCGGAAGAATGCATTCCAAACGATTGGAACCTCAGTGTGCTCTGCCCAATCCACAAGAAAGGCGATCCCACCATTTGCGCCAATTACTGTGGGATAAGCCTTCTTAATATCGCATATAAGGTCCTGTATTATGTGAAAGACTGAAGCCCATCGTAAACCAGCTGATTGGACCTTATCAGTGTGGCTTCAGATCTGCCAAATCCACCATAGACCAGATATTTACGCTATGACAAATCTTGGAGAAGACTCTAGAAAAACAAATCGACACACACCATCTTTTTGTCGATTACAAAGCCGCCTTCGACAGTCCAATAAGGAATCATCCTTACTCCACCATGTCTGAATTTGGTATTCCTGCAAAGCTCATCCGTCTTTGCAGAATGACACTAAGCAACACCAGCACAGTTAAGATCGGGAAGGATCTCACTCCTCCATTCGATACCAAACGAGGTTTCAGGCAAGGTGATTCCTTATCGTGCGACTTTTTTAACCTAATGATGGAGAAGATCATCCGAGCTGCTGATTTGAGACGCAGTGGCACGATATTCTACAAAAGTATTATGCTGCTGGCGTATGCTGCTGATGTCGATATCATTGGCCATAATACGCGCGAAGTCAGTGCGGCATTCTCCAGACTAGTCGAGTCGAATGGGTCTTGCAGTGAACGCAGATAAGACGAAATACGTAGTGTCAAGAAACAAACAGTCCCAGCGTCTTGGAAACCACGTCACTGTTGACAACATCTCCTTCGAGGTTGTTAAGGACTTCGTCTACTTGGGATCCAGCATTAACTCTTTCAACGATGTCAGTATTGAGATAAAACGAAGGATAACTCTTGCCAACAGGTGTTACTTTGGGCTGAGTAGGCAATTGAGAAGCAGAGCCCTCTCTCGACGAATTAAACTCACGTTCTATAAGTCACTAATCATGCCCGTCCTTTTATATGCAGCACAAACCTGGACGTTGAGCAGTTCTGATGAAAAGACTTTGGGAGCCTTCGAGAGAAAGATCCTTCGTAAAATCTTCGGTCCAATCTGCATCAATGGCGAGTACCGAATTCGATGAAACCACGAGCTGTATGAGCTGTATGCTGACATCGACATAGTCAAGCGCATTAAAATCGAGCGACTCCGCTGGCTAGGTCATGTTGAGCGAATGGAAAACGACGCTCCAGCAAAAAAAATATCCGATTCGGTGCCCGGTGGTGGTCAACGCAGAAGAGGACGCCCACATCTTCGTTGGAAAGATCAGGTGTTGGATAACCTGACCACGCTTGGTGTTTCCAACTGGCGCCAGCAAGCGCAAACCAGAAATGGCTGGCGCAATTTCTTAATTTTCTTAATTTCATACACAAAGTTCATGTTTTATATCAAAGTTCATATGGAAAATTTCATGTCCGTATATTGATTTTTGTGGAATTTAAAGAGTTTTTACCTTTTTGCTAAAGTCACTTTGTATGGGAGGTAGGCGTGTTTTTCATCCGATTTGGTTGAATTTTATACTCAGAATGCATATTAAATATCAAAGCTCATATGCATACTTTCAAGTCCATATATTAATTTTTGTGGAATTCTAAGAGATTTGACCGTTTTGATAAAGTCACTTTATATGGGAGGTAGTCGTGGTTTTCATCCGATTCATTTTAATTTTTAATTTTTTTTTTTCATTTTTGAGCTTAGTCTTAATTTTTTAGATATAAGCTTGAATATCGAATTTCGTGATGATAGCTTGAAAATTACGGCTGTAATCGTGATCACAGACAGACGGTCAGGCGGACAGACAGACGAGCATGGCTAAGTCGACTCGCGTGGTGATGCTGATCAACAGCATATACTTTACTATACCTACCACGCCTCCTTATGGGTGTCACAAAGGAAGTGACAAAATTAATATACCCCTTTTACTTTTTTTAAACGTAGGGGTATAAAAATAACCTTATAATGACATAAATAGACAAGACAATAACACATAATTAATATTATTTAAATATAATCAACGTTTTAATAAGTTTTTATATGACCGATATGCTTTAAGAAGCGAAAGGTATCATGCTCAGAGCGACATGTACGTACTCTAATTGATTGATCTCTTAAACTAATTTAGATCCCATGAAAAATATATGAACTTGAGAAGAAATAAAAATAAAAAAAAATTTTATTTTAACCGTTTTAATTTTTCATATATGTTGTAATTACACATTTACGCGCATATCTTTAAAAAGGTAACTCTTTCGGTACCGTAATTTTAAAAGCTTTGTATACATAAACTATCTCACTATACTGCTTTGGGTGAGCTTGTTAAGCTCATATTGAATATGACATAGTGTGTAACAGCTGCACAAATAATGCAAGGAACACATTGGCTACATTCAGCGTACTCAACAATTGCCAACTGAGGGAAACAAATCGCTAAAAAGCTTTTATATTCATAAAGATAGTAATATTTTTATGATAATAAAACAAATTAGAAAAAATTAAAATAAAAAGATTTCAATTTAGTAAGATAAGCGCAAACCTCAAAGCTTTTATGTTCACAAAGCAATTAAAATATTGATGATAATAAAACAAATTAGAAAAAATGGAAATGATAAGATTTCTAATACTATAATACATATAAATATCTTTTAAATTTTAAAATTATAGTTTACTCTGTAGTGATTTTGAAGTCGGTTTTTATTTTTTTTTTTTTAAAAGTTTTTATTTATATCAGAGCCAACAAAAACACCTGTTATAACAAAAAGATACAAGTTTTTATATATATTTGGTATTAAACAAATGACAAAAAATAAAGTTTGAGTCATAACTTATTTTATCTTTGCTTCGCTTTTTCACTTGGCTTTTTCCCACTTTTTTTACCACACCAAGTTTTATATGCAGTGGTGGCAAAAGAATTGTTCGCTTGGTACCAGCGGTGGATGAATGAAAACTGAAAAAAAAAAAAACAAAAAAACTAAAAATGGATTATGCAATGATCTTTTAAAGATGCAATTCTTTTTAAAAACGCCAACAATTCTGAACACAATAACACGTAAATGGCACATACGGTTACACGCTTTGGTACACAAAATTATGGTAACCGGAGGAAGGGATTAATTTTATCTTTTATTTGAACTTTTGCTTTTCATAGTATTTTGTTTGTATCTAATGGGTCTTATCAGCCAATGTGCATCTGATAAGGTTCGTTGCTATTGCTAAGTACGAATTTAATCCTTAAACACATTTTAAGTTTTGATTTATTTCTGGCATTTAAGTTGAATTTTCAGCTTTGATGTATTCAGAGACTTAGAGTAGAATTTTATGAAAAAATTTTTTGTGAAACATTTTAATCCGTTATATCCTTGTTTTATGTGTCTTTTTTGCCTATTAACACAAAAAGGTCAAAAAGACCCATCAATTGAGAAATTAGGAGATTAAAGTGTTCCACAAAAATATTTCTCCTAGAATTTTACAACAATCCTCAGAACATTCAAAGTTTTTATGTTGTTAAAGCAATTAATATATTGATGATAATAAAACAAATTAAAAAAAATGGAAATGATAAGATTTCTAATATTATAATACACATAAATAACTTTTAAAATTTTACCAAGAAATTAATGGGAAAACTTATTTACAATTATTTTTTACTTTGTAGTGATTTTCAAGTCGGTTTTTTTTTTTGTTAAAAAGTTTTTATTTTTTCCTTTTTAGGGAATATTTATGTCATAGCATTTTTGAGGAAAATTTCAAACATGAAAATTTGTTCATACAAAATTTGTGTTATTAATTCCTGAAAGTTTGTTGGGTATTTTCCATATCTGTCTCTTTAAAATTTTGTACACCCTATGTACAATCCCGCCCACTTTTGTAATGATTCTATCTACCCACCTACCTGTATACAAAATATTCATACGCTAGTGTCAATATTAACTGAGATATAGTATTTTTATAATATTGCCACACCCTTTTGCCAAATAACGCTCACTTTTTTGAATGTAGTTTGTAGGAACTGTGCCTACTCATGTACTAATTTTCAGTACCCTAGTGTTAATATTATTCGATTAACAGAGTTTTTTTTAATATTGCCACACCCCATTGGCGAATAACGTCCACTTTCTTGACCGTAATTTTTAATAACTCTGCCTTCCCAAGTACTAAATTTCAGTACCCTTTTGTCAACATTAATCGAGAATATAGTGTGTTTATAATATTGCCACACCCCTTTTTCAAATAACGCCCACTTTATAGACCGTAATTTGTAGTAATTGTATACTACAAACCTACAAATACCTACCCCAGTATTTTTACTGTAAATTTCATTACCCTACCGTCAATATTAACTGAAATACAGTGTTTTTCTAATAGTTACACGCCCCTTTGTGGAATAGCGCCCTTTTTTTAAAAAAGGACCTTCCCGTTATTTGTATCTATCTGTTGACAAAAAATTAGGAAAATCAGGCAAATGCTTTAGGAGTTATGGATGTACATACATTTTAAAAAAAAAAAAAAGATACAGTAGTTTCGACTATGTCGTAACACAAGACGTAGAATTATTCAATTCGCTTTTGATGACATCTTTTTTAAAATATATTTAGCAAAATATTTATTCCATACACCTGAACATATGACCTTTAAAACAGTGCCGGAGAGGGTTAATATGTATAACCCACCCCCATTACTTTTGCAATAGGAACATTTTTGTCTTTGACACCTATTCCCTCCGACCATTCCTTAGGGGGGCTCCCATACAAATTTTATGGTTTACTCGATTCTGTAAAAAACAACATGCCCCCAAAAGTATGCTTTTTTTTAATTATAAGATTTATGTCTTCACGCTAGATGGCGCTGTCTTCACCGGAAAAAAACCGGAAACCGTCGATAAATAGGTAGCAAACTTAAGCAAACAAAAACATCAAATGTTGGCTTTATTTTTCATGTAATTGTGTAAAATTTATATAAGTTAGAGAGTTCAAACATGAATTTTTCTCCCAGTGAGGATCAAGCAGACCAACAAGTGCTAACATCAAGATTGTACGATCAATACTTTAGGCACACCAAAGGCTCAAATTGTGATATAAATACCGACACCTGATCACTATCAACCACCCTACTTACCTCCGAGAATGACGTATTCTACGTCAAAAAGTTAACCAACGAACTTGAGAACCTTTTTGAAGTCGGTTAAAAAGTTTTTGTTGTTAACTTAAATCTTAAATAGTCATTTGTGATCTCAAATCGTCAAAATGACGATGCCATAGTCCATCTGGTAATGCTAACAAATCTGGTAACAAATTTTTTGGGGCCATTTTTCTTTGGGGCCTAATTTCGCAGCGCCCTGAAAACTCATCAACCGCTCAAAATTGGCGATTGGTTTTATGTGATATTTGTTGTTGATAATTCTTCATTGTACCAATTATACAAAAATTTGTTGTTGATGTTGGCATTTTATAGTATTTGTTGTTGCACTCTTCAATGCAACCCATTTCTGTGGGCATCGCTGCTTTCGCCTAATGAATTAATTGAATACAATTATTATCTTTACCTGATTTAACGAAAGCAATACAGTAAATAACAGCATTTATTTTAAGATACATATATTTTTTTATATATATTTATTTGTATGTATATACTTATCAAATCAATTTTAGTCTGAATGATGTTATAAAATTATAATTAAAAAAATGTTTTTCATTTCTTTCAAGACTGCAAATTATCTAGGAAAATAAAAACAAAAAAAAAAAATAATTTTAGTTTACTTATATAATGACATTGATCCATACAGTTTATGTAATTGTTGCACACGAACACATACATATACAATTAAAGTATTTAATTATATTTCACTAATAGAATTCAATAATATATTTATATTAATTTATTTATACATAACCTTAGCATTTCTTTTTTTTTAATCAATTAGCGACATTATTGAAGCCAGTTTTAAGAGTAAAATTAAAGTAATTATTTATTAACTATTTGGTAAACAACTGGAATTATGTTATTTATTTTATTTTGTTTATTTATTTATTTTGTTTTAATATATAAATAATCTATTTTTCAATGTTTACATATAACTTCATTTTAATTATTTTCTGCAATTTTTGTTGGATTTTTACTTGTAAAAGTGCTAAAAGATGATAAACAGCTGTGTAGAAAATATAAAAGAGATTAATCCAAACTGGATTTCACGATTGATGCATTGATTTGAAATTTGCTCTAACTAAAGTTTTTAAAGTTTACGTCACGAAGTATATCGTCCTATATCGTAAGACAGGATTTATCTTTCATGACTTTGATGGTTGAATATAGAAAATTTGTACACGCATAAATAATAAACGTCTCCGTACACTCTGTATCGAGTGTTATCAAAATTACATAACAGAGAAAAACACTACATCTCTCAACTTTTATTTTTTCATTTCATAACTCGTTTTAAGCATCGAGAAATTATGATGAGAGGTTTATGGCAAAAATTTGTCTAAGCTGTTGAGATAAGTTTATACATTACACCGTTAAATTTAAAATGATTTTGAATCAATAACAGTTAAGTTTTTATTTAGAACTTGAATGCTTTTCATACTGACTTTATTTTCGTGTCCATTTTGTTTATGTTAAAATATTTAAATTTTACTGCATAGCTTTCTATCGCACTAGTTTCGCGTTAATCTTGGCATTTTTCAGTGATTTTGTAGATTTTTGTATTTATTTACTTAATATTTTACAAGATGTAATCTTAAAAGTAAAGCTTTATTTTAATTTAATTTTGCTAAAATTATTAAATTTAAAATACATTTAGCTGTTGGTTTTTATGATTTTTTTTTCTTTTTTTTAGTGTTGTTTTTTATATTCTTCTTTTTGAGGTTATGATTTTTCATCAATGCTTCCCACGTTTGATACGATTTTATAATTCGAAATGTTAGTTTACGTTTTCAGTTTTGTAGCTTGTGTTGTACACTCTTCTCTTATTAATGTTATCTAGAGAATTAACTGTATTTGTTGAATTTGTCTATGGCTAAAAAGTTTAGTTTTCTGCAGTTGTTGTTCGTTTATAATTTTTTGGATTTTTTGTTTTTTTAATATCATCTGGTGGTTTCAAAAAGTTTTTATTTAAATATAAATTTTTTTTACTAATACACTTATTTACACTAATTTATGGCATAGACAGACGACAACAACACGGTAATAATCTAAGCTAATATCGAATATTTTGCTGTGAAATATTCGTTTTTACCTTTAAATACAAAGTTTTAAGAACTATCATCAGCTGTGTTTGAAAATGTTCAAAAGCTTCTTGGGTATCAAGCCATTGAACTTATACCTAGCTTATGAAAAATTTTCATTTCAATAATATAAAATTGGCAAATCGTACAATGCATTTTTTTTTCTTTGCATATTCTCAACAAGATCATAAAATTCTTCGTTTTGACGTGACAACGTTACGTTTTCCGCAAAATGTTCCAAAAAAGTATAGTTAGGTACATTGACAAAAGTAATGATAATGCCATGTCTACACCGAGAGTTTAGTTTAAGTTTCCAGTACAAAGTTGAGTTTTGCCATTGAACGCAAAATAAACTCTTGAGTTCTCCAGTACAATTTTGCATAATGAAACTCAATTTAACTCAACTTATGCCATGTCTACACAGAGAGTTTAGTTTGAGTTCCCTGTACAAAATTTAGTTTTGCCACTGAATGCAAAATAAACTCTTGAGTACAATTTTGCCGGATGAAACTCAACTTAACCCTTAAATGCACAAAGCCCCCGATTTTTACTGAAAAAATTTATTTTATGTAAAATTGAGTAAAAATAAAAACTGCGTTTTTAGTTTTAAAAATTTTTGTTTTTTTAAAAAAAATTTTTTTTTTAAAGTGGTTGTATCTTTAAAGATACAATGTGCTTTTACCCACATCTAAAATCCCTATTAAAATATATAAAAATAAAAGAAATGTGTTATGAAATTTTTATTAATTTATTAATTTAAAAAGTTAAAATTTCATAATTTTGCAGGGAGTGCACACTGTATCTTTAAAGATACTACCAACTAAAGTGACCCAGTGAGGTGCCAAATGATCGAAATTGTTTCCAACCACTTAAAATCACTAAAGGACATATTTTGAGAGCAGTCAGTATTTTTTCTTAACAAAAATTATTTATCTGTTCCTATAAGTTAAACTGTTAAAAATTGTGTTTATTTAAATAAAAAAAAAATTTGATTTTGACTTTGTACATAATTTTTTTAAAAAGTATGACAAATAGAAATAAAAACTATTTTTTTTAAGACTTATAATATTCTTAATAATATAGAACCGATTTGCAAAAAATTAAACCAAAAATATAGCCGTAGGAATTTTTTGAATGGTTGTATGTTTAAAGATACACGGTGCATTTAAGGGTTAATTTCCGTGTTTATCAAAACTCAATTTGAGAAAGCCCTAAAAGTAGGCTAATGTTCTTATAAAAAGGCACGTTCAGATGCAATTTGCACTATTATGTGGTGAAAAATGTCAAAAACAGCTGTTCTAAAATTGTGCAGCTTACTTTTTGGAAAAAATGAACAAAAAAACGAAGAAAAGAACTTGGCATGTGCAGTAGATGAGGTCCTCATAACCAAATTGCGCATCACAAGGAAGAACTCGCATGTGTACGCAGAAATGGCTGCAGCCGTGCCCTCAAGTGGAATTGATGTCACGGTGGTGGATGAGCCAAAAAAATATGAGAACACAAAAGTAAACAAAGAAATGTCACACTTAACACAATTGTGCCAACTCATCTCTGTGTGAACAGCTATGGTGGAACTCAAACTAAACTCAAACTAGTAAAGGCTAATTCTTTGACTTTATGACAAATACAAAAAAAAAAAATATGTGTTATAAATATACAAAAAGTAGAGATTTACTCTTCAATATAGCCTCAGTGGTTCGAATATATAAAATAAAAGTATTCATTAAGTTTTGCATGCATAAAAACACGGAACTTGCTGTTTTAAAAAAATTAAATATTATAATGTAAATTTTATAAATAAAATAAAATATTATAAAATATAATACTATATATAAGGAAAAAATAATTATAAAATCATAAAATCACTTTTATTTATTTTCTTTATTTCGTTTTGTTTGCGTAAACAAAACATACAACACCATCTGTGAGTAAAAATACGAACGACGCGAAGCAACAGGGCATACGAATATGCAAATAAAGGCTATACAGAAATATACTCGGTGTGTTCTGTTTTTCTTGGTAAACACGCTGTATTTTAAACTGCAATCTGCTGTTAAAAAAACAGTACTCGTTTCGATTTCTGGATTGATTTGAAATTACTGCACAAGAGTTTTAAGTTTACTTTAGAATGTTATACACTACACACTAAAATTTTGTACATTTAGCAGCAGTCAGTGTTCGTCTTTTCGTTTAAGGTTGATGCCTTTGATATGAATATCAAAGACATGCTCCATATACGGCAATTTTTTTCATTTCCGTTTTCCGTTTGTATTCTTTATTTCTTGTTGAACACACTGTATTTTAAACAGACAGCTATGCAATCTGCCCTTCTGTGGTTATACAAAGAGTGTGTATGATCAGCAAATTCTGTATCAAAGACATGCTCCATATGCGGCGATTTTTTTTAATTTCCGTTTCATTAGGAATATATCGGTTTTACTCCCGCATACGCGGCTAAAGAAGTTTCACTTCAAAAATTAAACGACGAAATTATGCTATTGTTATCTTGCAAACTACGAAAACAATTGACAGAAGTTGGGAGACTACGCAGCAACGCACAAAGAGGAGACGCGCTAAATGCGTTTGTAGCGCCTTTTAAGTTTTGGACTCAAAATTTGTCCGACAGTTCAACAGCTACTGCAACGTCACAAATGCTGGTTTGTGTACATAGCTAAGCGTGGTTTGCTTATTGTACAGGCTTACAGCCCTATTCTGACAGCTTAGCAAAGCTCACCACATTAACAAAATAGTTAATATAAACAAATTGTTAAGGTTTCGTATTCTGGTGATAATTTAAAATCTCCTTTCTTTACTATTTTGTTAATGTCAGAAAACATCTTAACAACGAAAGATAGTTCTGTGTTAAGCCAAGCAAATGCTGTGCAAAGAAAATAAAATATAAAAAATGGATAAATTCTTACTTATTACTTCTTTTAAGCATTGATACTGAAGAAGATAAAAGAAAAAATAAATTTAAAGACTGCAAAACACTCAAACATTGTTTGGCTATTGAACAAACTAATTTTGAAACTTTAAACAATCGTAAACAATCCGTAATTTATTTATTTCTAACGTTTTCCATCTTACTTGAAGAAAAATAAATATAAGCAATCAAAATAAGCAAGAAATCAGCAATAAAAAACCAGCTGACGCTTTATATCTAAGGCATTTACATTTTCACCATGCGTGGTGAACTTTAATAGCTTTTGAGAGCTTTCAAATTGTTAATGATTTGCCAGAATACGAAAATTAACTTTACATAACAAGAACATTAACAAGAGCTTTTTTACAATTCCTTGTTATGTTAACAAGCAGAATAGGGCTGTTAGTACGTTTTTGTTACCGATTGGTTTGTGTACACAAACAAATTTCAAATGCATTTTAAACGTTCCAGTAGCTATTGATCTGTTAAATTAAGTGCCACTGGGATAATTTTAGTGTCTACTCTTAGAACTCTTGTTAAAATTTCCTTATTCGTGTGATTTTTTCGTTTCATCGAATTTCAAATCACAACGGTGCTAAAGAAGTTTCACTTAAAAAAAAATTAAAGACGTTTTCGAAACTTAGATGGAGGCTGCTTAAGCAACTCAACCGAATATTTGTTACATCAAATTATAATACGCTGTATATAGGCGCTAGGGAAAAAAATTATTATACAGCACAAAAGGCGGGTCCTTAGCTCATGCGACAAAAATAAACGAAAAATTCATGACGTCATAAGGCCGCGCAGAGAGCCGTTACAAGATTGAAAATGCAGCTATAGTGCAGCGGTATTGCATCAAATTAATACTCGGTGAGTATATGCATGACGGTACATATTATAAAACGAAAATGAAAGATTTGTACTTGACCTTACGACAGAAATAAAAAAAAACATTTTTTAATCTTAATATTTGAATGAAATATAAAAAAAAACATTTTATTTTGACGCAGTCACGTCGCTTCTGCAACAAAAATGCAACAGTGTTGCATGGAATTTTTTCTCTAGAATAGAGGTGCTACGGTAAATTTTACTTTACGATTAGGGTTTGAACTCGTAACATAAATAAAAACAATTTTTTTTTGCGCCTTGAGAACATGGCGGTAACCGTTTAATGCAGTAAAAATGCAACAGCAATGAAAATATGTACGTTTGAATGGTAACATAACTCCTTGACCATTAGCGCTACGGCGCATTTTTTGGAATGACAATTAAGGTTACGTTTTCGGTTAGAAGTTAAAAATAAAAAAATTCAGTTGGGAAAAACAATTTTTCAATTGCTGCAATTTAAAAATCATTCGCGTATATGACAAATAAAATTAATTACCTGCAACTAAATGACGCGTTTCTCACAACCGACCATTATTATGACAACTGTTGAAACGTTTGCAAATAACGATCCCAAGCACGACAAACGAAGTTCGTTTGCGGCAAACTGATAATAAACGTCTTTTTTTCTTTGCGTGTAAGGAAAAAGATTGGGACAAGAAGTTGGACAATGAATATCGAATGGATTCGGACAAGAACTAGGACAAAGATTTGGACATGGATTAAAAGAAAAATTTGGCAGAGATCAGGACAAGTATACGTAAGTTAGACAAGTATAGCTTAGTATAAGTGAAACACACAAATCAAGATAAAAATGGAGAAAAGTATAAGACCGAGAAAAAAAGATACGGATAAGAATAGAGACGAGGATAAACATACGTTGTCACGTTAAAACTTAAGGGTGTGTGCACGGCACAGCCTACTACATCCTTATTTAATCAGAAGAACTGGCTATGTGTAATCATATTTCTTTTAATTTGTTGTCTATTGATTGTTACAAAAGATCGTCATAAAAAAGTAATTTTCTGAATTTGTATTTTATTTTTAATTTTATCAAATTCTTAAAAACACGCCTCTTAGTGATCTATCTGCTGAACATAACAAAATATAAGTTTAAATTAAATCTGTTCTGATTTTTGTGGAAAAAGTATGAGAGGAATTACTTTTTCTATAAACTTACTTAAAATAAACTATTTATATACTATAACATCGAGAAAAGCTCTTGATAGCATTATTTTAATTCTTATACATAACTATTTACAAATTAAAATCTATGCTATTTTTCATTTCTCTCAAAGACATTTTTAAGCCGAGTTTTGACAGAATTTTATGAGTTTATTTGAGATTTTATTGAGTGTCAATGTTTTTTTTTAATTACTTTTTTTTAAAATATTATCTCACATTTACCTTAAGTGTTTATAAGAAATCAAAATATATACTAATAATAGTTATGATGCATACATACATATATAAATGATTGAATGATTTTCTTCACTTTGCGATTGTTTTTTGTTTTGCTATCTTGAGAATGACTTTGCTCTTATTATGTGTAAAATTTAGATAATAAAAATAGTTCATGGTATGTCCTTTGGTTTTCCGTAGTTTAATTTAGCCAAGGGCAATATTTTGTATTGATACTAAAAGTAATGTTATTCCCACGAGTATCTTGAAGTGGAAATAAAGTTTATCCGAAGCACTCCCATAGAAAGTGACGCTCAAATCACGCATCTCATTATCTGAAAAAGTAGAAAGTAGAATGTAAGTTACAAAGTAAATTTGATGAATGTATACAAATCATCATATATAAATAATTTGAATTAAAAATACATTTTTTATATTATTTTTTTGCATTGAAAAATTAAGATAAGCTTTTAAAATACATACAAATTGTTCGTTTTTTGTAAATACACATGAAAATTCTTCACCCAATATAAAAGCTGATTTGTTGCTATTTATTTTTTTTAGTGTAAATTTTTTGATACCTCGCGCGTGATTTGTAACATGTGACAAAGCCAAATATGCTCAGTAAGGTTTGCCATTTCACCCTGAATAGACTAACAAACGAACAGTGCTTGCAAATCATTGAATTTTATTATCAAAATTCGTGCTTCGTGAGAAATGTGTTTCGCAAATTACGTCCATTTTATGGTAGTCATAATCGACCCACCGATGCTACCGAAGATATTGTGACTTAATTTCGCACCAGTATCACATTATTGGACATCAATCCACCAACCCGTATGCGAAGAGTGCGTACCGAAAAGAATATTGCTTTAGTAGCAATGACGATCGCAATATGTCAATTCGACACCGATCTCAACAATTGGGCTTGTGTTATTCGACCAACTGAAACATTTTACGTAAGGACCTCGGTATGAAACCATACAAAATACAGCTGGTGCAAGAACTGAAGCCGGATGACTGACTTACCACAACGTCGTTTGATTGGTGAATCGGCCTTAGAAAGGTTGGATGAAGATCTACTTTTTTATCGAAAAATTGTCTTCAGTGAGGCTCAATCGGTACGTCAACAAACTGAATTGCCTAATTTGGTATGAAGAGCAGCCAGAGACAGTTTAAGAGCCGATTCACCCTGAAAAATGCACTGTTTGGTGCGGTTTGTGGGCCGGCGGCATCATTGGACCGTTCTTTTTTAAAAATAATGAAAATAGCAACCTTACAGTCAATTATTACAGGAGCAAGGTATCGTGCGATGATTACCGACTTTTTCTTTTGTTCAAAATGGAAGAATTGGACTTGGTTGACATGTGATTTTAACAAGACGCACTATGGACTAGAACAGTATTTTAGCGCGAAAAAAGTAAAAAAATTAATGTGCTATTTTTGAATGATTCAAAGGTATAACGGTATCATTATGACGTATGTCATCGAAATTGTATGAAACTACAAAAAAATCTGTTGATATTCAGACCCGACAACCAGTTAAAGTTGACTCACTCGATGCTTGCTATTTTATGTTAAAACGTAGTAGTTCATTAATTTCACGTTATTTTGTCACTTGTATCAATTGTAATCTGTTTTTTTGTTAATATTGTGTTCAGTGGTTTATCCTTATCATGTCCGATGCCAATGATGGTAAGTTTGTGCATTGTTATAGTGTCGAAAAATCATAACGGTCAATAATAAAAATATTACAAGTCATTCTCGAGATATGAGGGTTTAGAAATTGTGCAGGCATTTGCAGGTTTTGGAATTACCTTTTTTTTGTAGTTTAATTTAGGGTCTCAATGTTAGATAAAAAAAAAGTGCCCTTACGTGCGCCGTCAATTTATTTTTAATTTTTTTCAGTATTGACTCATTTAGAGTTATTCGAGAAATTGCATTCATGTAAGCATCTGGCAAGAGAGATGGCTGGTAATGAGTTGATTTCATATGTTTTGGATTATTTCCCATTCAAGTTTTCAAGCCAATTTTGGAAAAATTTATTAAAAAACATGAACTACGCTGGAGTCCTTGTCACAAAGACCGCGGGAAGTTTTTGGAAGTTTTTGTTAAAAAATGAAGATTGTTTGAAACTATTTATAAAATTAGACCAAACAGAAAATGACACTGCTACTCCAGGACATTCTGTGAATTTTAATAGGATTTATCGAACTATTTTCTTCTATCTTCAGACCCAATGATCTCACAAATTTCTCTTAAAAATAAAAATGAAAAAACAAGCTGAAACTTGATCCTGAAGCTTTAAATTTACTGAAATGCCCATCTATTTTCAATACAAGTGCCAAAGTTGATTCGAGTTCAGATAGTGAATAATCAGTTAATAAATATTGGCAAAATCGTAATTTAAGGTATAATATACGTGTAACAACCACAAACAGGAGCTGTTTCAAAAAATTTTTTTAGATATAAGATAGGTTACATAAAAAATACTTTTTTAAAATATATTTTTTTTTTTAAATACAGTTCTGGCTTTTATATAAAGGGCGCTGAAAATGGCATTGAAAAAAAGACATCCAAAACGGTTCGATGGATATGGCCTTTCCCATGTATCGGAAACAAGAAAATCAAATGACATTTTAAAGAATAGACCATATATTAAGCATCCCCCTACGGAAGACCCCCGGGGGTTTTTTTTTTTAATTATGGCGGAAGTTGAAGTAAAATGTTAAAAAAAAAACATTTTCGCACGCTTTTTTGTTTATAAAAAAACAAAAAAAATAGATACTTGAACTTAGGGGCATGCTTAAAGGACAAAATAACGAACAAAATGCAAAAAAAAAATCATTGAAATTGAACCAATAGATTTCGAGTTATCCATCAAACCGTTTTAAAAAAACTAGTTTCGTGGAAATCGCGTTTAAAGTTTTTTATTTCTTTGTATGGAGCTTAGACATACACAGAAAATAAAAGAATTGATTTATTACCTAAACTAGTTTAGCTAATGTGAAAGTTTCTATTTCACCTAATCTTTTCAACAACTTTTCTACTTACACAGTTAATTTAACAATCATGCATTAGGTAATTCACCTAATTCAAATTAGTTAATTCAACTAAAATTTTGCAAAACGCAAAAGTAAAGAGCACAGCGCTCTCCTATAAAAAACATAAATAAAAACAAAGTGAGAAAATTTTACAAAAAGTAAAGCCTCATTGCGAGAATTGAACTCGGGCCGCTTGCGTTCAAGTCAAACGCTTTACCGCTGTGCTGTTACGCCGTTTGATAACTTGTGAACAAAATGTATATAAAAATATGAGGTCCACAACTCTGAAATTATGTTTCCACTGGCCATCTACAGCAATTTGATTAATTGGTATGTAGAGTAAATTTCTGGATTGCAAATTTAGCTCAATAGATAAGGCGTTGGTTGTTGAAATCTTGAGATCACAGGTTCGAATCTCAGCGGTGGCAAAGAAATTTTTCAGTCATTTATACAATGTATATATCTCTCTCATTCTATCTACTATAAAACAAATCTTTCTTCTCTATCATGTGACGAAATGAAGTAAAGTCACCTAAGGAAAGTTTCACTTCAAAATAGAAATTGCAAAACAAAAAACAAATTTTTTGCATATTTTTTGCACGGCATTCCCACTCTTAAGTGGGAATGCTATCTAAATAATTAGATGATTTTTCTACACTTAGTAGGTGGCTTGCCTAATCTGAAGTGGTCATAGTTTAAAAAAAATTAGCTAATTCTTCTAATAAATTATGTGTCTTATCTATTTTATGGTTGAAGGTACACCTAAATATTTAGGTTTTTTTAGCTACTCTCGCAGTTAAACTACCCAATATAATTGCATATAATTAACATTTAGAAATTGGTAGCGCACCTAATCAAATTCGTTGACTGAAAATCACCGGATTACTTTAGCTGAATTGACTACATTTTTAGGTAAAAGTTCTACTCTTTTTTTTCTGTGTAGGTTAACGAAAACCGTTATAACTTCTGTTTTGTTTTAAATATCGATTTAAAAATGTGTATGTATATTCTTAAAACTATAAAGAAGACATTAAACAAAAAAAATTTTTTTTTTCGAAAAATTTACACGTATATTAAGGTGTGTTTGTCATATTTTGTAAATAGTGAAATTAATTTAAGTAAATGTCTTTGTTATCTTTTATTTAAATAAATGTGCGTAAATGTATGTGTAAAAGTTATACACAATACTAAATTATTATTACTACTTTAATTATTATGTTAACATAGTAATTCAATTGATTTGACTTTTTTCGTGCTAAATTGTGACTCTAGACCCCTGTGAGACGGTGCTACATACCACACGGCACGCGATACCATGTACCTATTAAGAGGTGGGTTTGGTGAGCAATTAATCTCACGTTTTGAAGCAGTTTGAATGGCCGATTTTCATGGGATTTTACCCCACTAGACTATATTTCTGAGGCTATGTGAAGTCTCTCATGCAGGGACAAGACAGTCACAATCGCAACCCTGGAAGACATATGATATGTAATGTACAGATTTTAATTTTTTTTTTTCAACTTGTGATGCCTCTTGCGTTAAGTAGCAGCACCGAGTACACTCGATTGTATTTCACCTCTTGCGTAAGATATGAGTACTAAATAGGTAACTAAGTTTATGAAAAAAAAGCTATGCCAATAGCTAGATTTTCACGACTAAAAATCCTCTCCCGCTATGAGTCGAAATTGATAAAATTAATTAAAATAATGTTCCTCTTCTTTTTCTTGTTGTTCGTTGTTCAGTATTTTCCGGACAATTCTAACTCTTGGTTTTCAACTACGAGTCTACCTTGTTTATTCTACCACGGAAATATCAAATTTTTGGTTTATGTTTCATGTTATTGTGTAAAATTTATATAAGAGTTAAGAACTTTCTCTTAAGGAAACGCAAAAAAAAAAAAATCATAACTTATAGTTATTCCCTAAAGCCTAGGTTTCTACCCTATAACTGCGGACTAGCCAGTTCCCACGATGTGTCAGATTCACTGCTTCATTGCAGCGGCGCGTGGACTACGTCAGCATAATTGCGTTTATCTACCTGCTCGTAATGTGAACGTATGCAGGTGACAGCGGGAACAGTTCGTAATAACTTAAATTATAGAACAAAAACACAAGCAGTTACTGAGTTAAAAATCACAAATTCTCACATTCAAGATGGCGGATTCAATGCAGTGGATGTAAAAAAAAAACAAAACTATCAAAATTTAAAAGCCATGTTACTCGCGGGTTTTTGGATTCACTGATGACAACTCTGGTGCCGTGTGCTATAAATACGTTAAAATATGTGGACCGTTCGATGCAAAAATGGAATGGCCTTGGTCGAAATTAAAACATCCCCACACTCTTGTTTCTCCATACATAATATCGGAAGTTCTGCAATTTTATTATTCATATGACGTCAGTTTGTATGGGGAAAACAATAGGGGTATTCTCTATGCCTAGAATATGCCGTTGCACGGTGCAAGAATAAGAAATGTATAATATCTGCAATTGAGAAACAGCAATGGCATTTCCTATTCTTGCACCGTGCAACGGCATATCCTAGGCATAGAGAATACCCCTAATATTTTACTTTGTTGAATACACAAAAGTTTTTAATATCCATAAGTTTTTTTTTTCACGCAAGCCTACTTAGGTTATTTTACTATTGTTTTTTTTTCTTGGTATGCACCAAGTGCAAAAGCAAAAAAAAAATAAAAATAAAAAAAATATATATATATCTTCGACTGGGCCGAAGTTAAAATACCCCCTCGGCCGAACCGGGTTATATTCAAAGCCGTAAGCAATCAATAAACTGTTTATTTTTAAAAACATTTTCGTTATAGTTTTAACAAAAAATGTTCGCTTAAGTTTTTTGATAAAGTCACTTTGTATAGGAGGTAGGCGTGGTTCTCGATCGATTTCGTTGAATTTCATACACAGAGTACATGTTATATATCAAAGTTCATATGCAAGATTTCAAGTCCATATATTAATTTTTGTGAAATTCTAAGAAATTTTACCATTTTGATAAAGTCACATTGCATAGGAGGTAGGCGTGGTTTTCATCCGATTTGGCTCATTTTTGAATTTGATCTTTATTTTTTTGATAAAAGCTTAAATATCGAATTTCGTGATGATAGCTTGAAAATTACGGCTGTAATCGTGATCACAGACAGGCGGACAGACAGACGGGCATGGCTAAGTCGACTCGGGTGGTGATGCTGATCAAGAATATATACACTTTTCTATACGTGTCACGCCTCCTTATGGGCGTTACAACTGGAGTGACAAAATTAATATACCCCTTTTACGTTTTTAAAGTGGGGTATAAAATTAAAATTTATTAAAATTAAAATAAAGACAAGTATTACAAAGAGGATTGTAATTAATTATAACAAGGATTAGAAAAAGTACGAGACTAAGGACTTGGACAAAGATTAGGACCAGGAATAAGAAAAGAAGTAGGACAAAAATTGGAACAAAGATTAGAGTAGACAAGTTCTGAGATAAAACAATAATTTAGACAAGATAGGGAAAAGTATAAGGACAAGAAATAGAACAAGGAAAAGAGCAAATATTTGAATAAAGATAAAGAAGATTAAGAATAATGATTTAGAAAGGAAGTGGGACAAGTTTAGGAAAGGATTTGAACAAGGATAAGGTAAGGAATTTGGACATTTGGATTAAAACAAGAGTTTGGACTGGAAGTAGATCAATTATTAGAACAAATATATGTATGTTGAGAATAAGAATATGAATGAAGAAAAGTTTGGGAACGAATGAAGGATAGGGACAAGAATAGAGATACACTATCACGTCAAATCGGTAGTGCAGTAGTAGTACGATACAGCCAACTTCTTTTTAACTTTGCCAAGCGTTTTCCAAGCGTCCGTGGCGTAGTTGGTTAAAGTGCGTGGCCGCTATGTCAAAGAACCTTGGAGACCCAGGTTCGAACCCCAGCCAGCGACAGAAAATTATTTGAATTAAAATAATTTTTCTGTACGGCCGCCACCTCTCTGCAGACAATGGCAAACCTCAGAGAGTAATCAAAATGCCATGTAAAGCTTCTTGAGAATAAGAACATTCCGTTCATCGCCGTTCGGAGTCGGCGTTAAGCATGTAGGTCCATTTCTCGGTCAATTGTGTACAAACTTAATAACACGCACAACACAATTGACCATAAGAAGCTAGGTCAAAGTCCTTTCAAGGGCTGAAATGGCCAGTTATCTATCTATCTAAGCGTTTTCTAATAAAAATAAAAAACAAAACAAGAGAAAAATCTGTATTGGTATGGTCGAATTTTGACCACAGGCGATCCTAGTATTCAAAAATAGCCTATAATTTAAAATTTTTCAATTTTCTTTTTCGAATAAATGAGTGGTGGATCAAAGTGCATTATTTTCCTTTTATTAAAGCGTTTTTGGGAAACTTGAGCTTCTCCGCAGTACCTACTGCTTTGATGAAAAAAATATTGAGTTATAATATTTTTTATGTTTTTTGAAACCTATTTCAAAAATGTTTTAGGGGTATTTTTAGGCTCGTCAATATTTTTCAGACTAGCGGTAAGTTTTTAATTGTGCTTCCCAAGCCGTAACATGGCCTTTTTAACCGACTTCAAAAAGTAGGAGGTTCTTAAGTTCGTTGGTTTGTCCGTTTTTTTTTTGTTTTTTTTTTTTAATGTATGTACATCGATAACTCCTAAACTACTTGACCGATTTTCCTCATTTTTTGTCAACAGATAGATACCATTAACGCGGAGGTCCTTTTTTAAAAAAGGGGACGATATTCGACAAAGGGGCGTGTCACTATTAGAAAAACACTGTATTTCAGGGTACTGAAATTTACAGTAAAAAAAGGGGTAGGCAGAATTATTACAAATTACGGTCAATAAACTGGGCGTTATTTAACAAAGGGGTGTGGTCATATTAGAAAAACACTGTATCTCGGAACTGAAATATAGTATAGGGGTAGACACAATTTTTAAAAATGACTGTGTAAAAATTGGGCGTTATTCAACAAAGGGGTGTTGAAATTCACTAGGGTGCTGAACATGGGTATGTATAGTTATTGCAAATTACAGTCAATAAAGTGGGAGTTATTTGACAAAAGGGTGTGGCAATATTACAAACACACTGTATATCCAATAATGTTGACGCTAGGGTACTGAAATTTACTACATGGGAAGAAAGAGTTATTAGAAATTACGGTCAATAAAGTGGGCGTTATTCACTAATGGGGTGTGGCAATATTAGAAAAACTCTGTATATCGAATAATATTGACACTAGGGTACTGAAATTTGGTACATGGGTAGGCACAGTTACTACAAATTACGTTAAAAAAAGTGGGCGTTATTCAACAAAGGGGTGCGGCAGTAGCGTACTTATATTTTTTATGCAGGTAGGTGGGTAGGTAGAATCATAACAAAAGTGGGCGGGATTGTACATAGAGTGTGGCACTTTAAGGAAAGTACTATATATCGGTTAATATTGATACCTGGAAACTGAAATTTGGCACAGGGCTAGATAGAATCATTATAAAGTACGATCAAAAAAGTGGGCAGTATTGGAAAAAGGGCGTGGAACTTTTATAAAAATTGTAGAGTCAGAAATGGAAAATACCCAACAAACTTTCAGGAATTAATAAAACAAATTTGTTATGAACAAAGTTTCCTGTTTAAAATTTTCCTCAAGAATACTATTGCATAACATGCTTCATATTCTCTAAAAAGGAAGAACTAAAAACTTTTTTACAAAAACAACAAAAAACTGACATCAAAATCACTACAAAGTAAAGAATAATGTTAAATAACTTTTCCCATTAATTTCTTAATTAAATTTTAAAAGTTATTTACATATATTATAATATTAGAAATCTTATCATTTCCATTTTTTTTTTAATTTTTTTTATTATCATCAAAACATTAATTGCTTTATGAACATAAAAGCTTTGAAGTCGGCGCTAATCTTTGACACACAATCATGATTTTTTACCATCCCTGCACTATTTTAAACTTTTTTATTTGATGCTATGCTGCCTTGGTGACACTGTAGTAATTTTAAAAGCTTTGTACACATAAACATTCTCACTATACTAGTTTGGGTGAGCTTGTAAAGCTCATATTGAATATGACATAGTGTGTAACAGCTGCACAAATGGAACACATTGGCTACATTCAGCATACTCAACAATTGCCAATTGAAAAATAAATCGCTAAAAAGTTTTTATATTCATAAAGTTAGTAATATTTTTATGATAATAAAAAAAATTAGAAAAAAATAAAAAGATTTCGACTTAGTAAGACTAGCGCCGACTTTAAATCTTTTATGTTCATAAAGCAATTCATATATTGATGATAACAAAACAAATTAAAAAAATGGAAAAACATTTTTTATTGAAAATAATATAAAAGGTCATTAAAATACACAATCATAAAAAAATGGAAATGATATGATTTCTAATATTATAATACATATAAATAACTTTTTGACCACATAATAATAAGATGTGATCAAGAAATTAATGGGAAAAGTTATTTAAAATTATTTTTTACTTTGTAGTGACTTTGAAGTCGGATTTTTTTTTTTTTGTTAAAAAGTTTTTATGCCATGTGAGGTAGCAAAAAAGTGCCATTCAGCAGAGATATTAAATAATATCTATGTTGTGTTAGCATAGATTTGTAAAATATTTTTATTTTTATATTCATGCTTCATCCAAGACATAAAATATTTTAGTTAGTATCCTCAATTTATTTTTAAGAAAAATTTATTAAGCCACGGTGTAATAAATGCACTGCTATTGCATATTGTTTTAAGCAATCGGAAATAGCAACGTAACTTGAAAATTTTACTTGTTCATTATCTTTATAATAAAAAAAAAAAAAAAATGCCAAATGGATGCAAACTCCCTTGATCGTTGTTCCAGTGTATATCTTGTACCCAGTCCTGTATAACAAACTCGTAGTTTTTTAAAAAGTTGCATATAACTACACACACTAAAATTTCCCAATTGGTATGATATCGCTCAATGCAATAATATTTGGAAAAATATGGAATTTGTATTGTTAAAATAGGAAATCTCTCTTATAGGTATTTTTTAAAATATTCGTTAAAATAGCAATCGTTGGAGGCCCATTCTTAAATTTGGTTAAGCCTTTAGAATTCATGCGTTAACACGACACTATATAAGAAAGGTAACAAATTTGTTGCGCTGACCATGAAAAATTCAAGTAAAAGAATGATTTTTCATAAAAGTGTTATAAAAATATACCACCAGAAAAACCCATATAAGGTCTTTAAAATATAGCAAAGTTTGTTTTCTGTACAACTTATGGTTTCCATGATATAGTTATTTAAATACATGCACAAATTGTATTTTTTTAATTTGTTTTAATGTTTTCACAGTGTATAACTTTGAAAAAAAAAAGAAAAAAGTTAATTTTGTGAGCATAGCTAACCAACAAAGTTTAAAAAAAATGGAACACAAAGGTCAGATTTTGCTCAAAATTTCGCGAATTGATATGGAATCATCGATTAATGGAAATTAGTTATTTTTTTGTAAGTTATTCAATATTTACATACTGACATAAAAGATGCCGCACCCGGTATAAACATTAAAAATCATACAACAAAAGCATGCAAAAGTTTAAAAAAAAATGTCATGCTTGAAACACACCAATCATAAAAATAGAGTGGAAAATGTGCACAGAGAAAAAAACTAACCTGACAAGCCGTGATTAAGAAAAGTTGTTAGATCAATAAGTCCATCTGCAACAAGACAGGACATATCAGGCGTAATCAGTGATGTAGAAATTTAAATCATAATGTTTACAATAGTTCAAAAACAAAAAAAAAAAAAAAAAATAGTTAATTAAAGTGAGATAGAGTAAGTAACTTGAAGTAGTTACAACAACAACTAGATAATTTGTAGTAGAGTTTGAAGTGAGTTGTTAAAATTTGTGTAGACATGGGTAACGCAGTGCTGCGTTATAGATACGAAGCACTTGAGTGTTTAACTGCGCTGATACACTTCTTTAAATATAAAAGTAACTTAAAAGCGCAGTACTCGTAAACAAATTATTTCTGGCTCATTATTTTTTCTTCATTCAGTTAAACGTGTCAAATTTCAAGAGAAGAAACAAACTTCAACACAGCTTCAAACTTTCAACGTGTATGTAACAGTTGGCTGGCCGCGTGAAATTTAAGTATCGTTAACTTTTGGTTGATGTTCAATTTAGCACTTTGTTTACCAAATATGCTTAACTGGTCCAGATTTTTACATATAGCGCTCGAAAATTTGTGTGAATTTTTTTGTGTGGCTTCTTAGATGTATTCATATAGGATTTTAATTTTATATTGGTTTGTTATTCTGGGTGTACTGCGCTGAATACCTACCTGTCTACCTTAAGGCACTCAAAAAATATACCACGCATATAAACGCACTATCTAAATCTACAGTTCACTACGCTGATTATATCTTCGAGCATTTCTCTGATAAAGTAAACTGCACTTTAGTTGGTGTTTCAGCGCAACAAATTTTTCTGCTTACCCATGTCTTCAAGTGAGTAGCTTGTGCCTTAGAGCCTTTAGGAAGCATCTTTTGACTACTTGGTTTCACTTTCATTAACAAAATTGGCTTACATAGATTCTTAGCCAGCATAGATTCCTAGTTTGATAAGCACTGGCAAGCCAAGATACTTTTAAGGCATTTTCATTCATACTCAAACGCACACACACATACACACACACTCAAACACGCACACATGAAAATGCTGCATAAGAATTGTTAAGGCTTTCTAAAAAATCTTATAGAGTTGCGCATTAATGTGAAATGTCACTGTTATCAGGGTTGCCATGGCACAACTGCAAAATCTGAAAACATCTCAGTTTTTCTCTATTTTGTCTCGTTTCTGATGACCTCATTGCGTACGTTTTTGTTGCAGCATAATTCCTAGAAGGCAGATTTTGGTCTTAAAAAATAGAATGCTTGAATAGAAATAACTATGTTATGTATGTTCGTTAATTTCTCACTTGAGAGTTGTTTTGCGATCTAATCATTTGAGCTTATTTTTGTTTTTAAATAATTCTC
>OX030949.1:44459367-44466867 GCA_943735915.1 Pherbina coryleti
TTATTTTGCTTTTGATTTTGCTTTGCTTTTCCTTTTGCTATTGCTTTTGCTTTTGATTATGCTTTTGCTTTTGCTTTAGTTTTTGATTTTGCTTAGGCTTTTGATTTTGATGTTGATTTGATTTTGATTCTGATTTTGATTTTGATTTTGATTTTGATTTTGATTTTGATTTTGATTTTGATTTTGATTTTGATTTTGATTTTGACTTTGACTTTGACTTTGACTTTGACTTTGATTTTGATTTTGATTTTGATTTTAATTTTGATTTTGATTTTGATTTTGATTTTGATTTTGATATTGATATTGATTTTGGTTGTGATTTTGATTTCGATTTTGATTTTGCGTTTGCTTTCGCTTTCGCTTTCGCTTTTGCATTTGCTTTTGCTTTTGCTTTTGCTTTTGCTTTTGCTTTTGCTTTTCCTTTGTCTTTTGCTTTTGGCTTCTCCATTGGTTGTGCTTTTCTGTAGTGCATTAACTTTGAATATATATTACATTTGGCGGTTCCCTGAGGGATCTCATGACGCTGTCAATTTTTTTTATTTTTATCATGTGCGCGAAGACCTCACCTTCATTTTTGTTCCATAAATTCCATAAATTAACCGTTGCGTCAGTAGTCAGTGTTAAAATTCCATGCAACATTTTTTCATTGTTACAGCATTTTTTCATTGTTGCAGCATTTTCATAGCTGATAAACATTTTTTTTAATATTTTCGTTGTAAGGCTCAATAGAACATCTATGTTGTCGTAAAATAAAATTTATCGTTACAGGTCTCCTGAACGAGTAATAATTCCATGCAACGATACTACATTTTTGTTACGTAAACTTCTATCTTCAAATTTTTTTCTTATTTTAGTTGCAGGGCCAAGTATTAATCCTTAATTTTCGTTTTTAAATATTTACCGTAGCTCATATATTTACCAAGTAATAATTCAATGCAACGCCGTTGCATGAATGTTGCATTATCGATCTTTGAGCTACTCTCTATGTGTCTCCATGAAGTCAAAATGTTTTGTCTAATTTTGTTGTGAGGATTTAGAGCAGTCCTTTATTGGCGTATGAAATTTACTCTAGCTTCAATACTCAGCGAGTAATAATTTCATGTAACAAATTTTAAGTTCCGTTGCTTAAGAATTGCCAACCACGTTGCGATGACGTTTTGAATTTGTTTTTTTTGTTTTATAATGAAGTCAGAAAATTAACCTTTACGTTCCATTATCAATATTTTAAATACATGACTTTTTCAACTTATCTGACGGTAAAACGTAACCTTGTCACTTCAAAAATCAAAAGCAACAAATTTATCACTCTTTCACCAAAAATCAACTTTTTTATTAGTATTTCTCCTTATAAAATGAAGCTAAGGCGTTATGATCGAAATGTTTTTATGTGATCGAGAAAAATTTGTGAGGAAATCAGAGCAAATTCTTGCGGCACATTGTAATTGAAAATTATATTCATATAAAAACACATGATCATCTCTACTCTCAGATACTTAATCATTAGTATAATTTTTTCTATCATTCCTTTATACCATTAGAATTATAGAAATTCTCTCAAAACATGTTGTACTAAAATGTTTTTTTTGACAGAGTATCATATAGAAGTTGAAAATGATTTCCTTTCCTGTTAGGTTAGCTAAACTCCCATTCCAGGACAATTGAAATAAAAGCGTGCACAATTGACTTTTTGGCTGTGCAATATGATGACATTCAACAGCTTTTTGAACCGGCAGAGGATTTTGCATTTGAAAATGATACAAAAGCAATTATTAGTAGGTGCCTACATTTTTTTCAAAGTTTTTGTTTTATCATTTTTTTTTTTTTTGTTCAATGGTGAGGTGAACGATTTCTGCGAACCATGATTTTACTTAGACATGGGAGTGAATTTGAGAATTTTGTTTTTCATTTTCAGTCTGTCGCAGTTTTTGCTGATTTTAGTGAAAATATTTGTCGCTTATATGGTTGAAAAATGCTATTCAAGCTGTCATAAAATGCATAACCAGGCATTTATATTCACCCACAATGTTTTTTTTTTCGCACGCTTTTAAAAATGCTCTAATGCTGATGTATAGTACCGCAAAAACCTATGCAATCTTAATAAAGCAAACAGTGCATAGAAGCAGACCATTTTTCTCTGTTTGTTCTCGTTCCCGTTTTGCTCCCAACTCAACTACAATTAAAAAGAAAACTTCGAAAATGTCCGCACGTCGACTGATGCCTAATACCAAGCAATGAAACATTGCCAATTTTAATACAATTTTAACAATTTTCATTTCCGTCGTGCATGATTTTCCGAAAAATCTTTCAACAGGCGCAAGCAAAATAAAAGTTTGCTCTATAACGCAATGAAAACGCGCAAAACGACAGGAATCGAAATTGAAAATCAAATTTTCATGTTTCACGTTGAAGCAAAAATTTGCAAAATTGCCAATGGATATTTAAGGATATCTGCTGAATGCGTAATTTTTGCAAAATTCCGCAAGCAAAGTGTTGAAAAAAAAGAGAAGGATTTTCGAGCCTGTCGGCCGTAAAGCATTGGCCATGAGCGCCATATATATAAAAGAACGAACTGGTTACAAGCACGACAATCGATTTAAACCGCAAAAAAGGACATTTCGGTAGCGTCAACCGTCCGAATGCTGGAACGGTAGCAAACCAATTCAAGCCATAGCCAACAATTGTCGACCGCAGGCAATGAATTGGGCGACGGAGATTGCGTTCATTCTGGTCGGAGCTTTCAAAAACCTTAACTTAAACAAAATGTTAAAGTTTATGTCATGTTGCTCCCCAGCATTTGTTGATGTGAGATTTTCATTGAATGAAAACAAAATAAACATTATTCGCCAAATATTGTTCCATCATTTAACTTTCATTGTACTTTAACACGTTTAAAACAATATTGATTCTTGAAACATTTTTATGTTTCATAGCTTGCTTTGCAAGACTGGTCTGCACAACTTTAAGACTAACAATATTTGCTAGAATTTCTCGCTTTTGAAAATATTCTAGTAGTGATTCAAAATTTCTGAGCAAATTATTAACATTTGTAAATGATATTTCAATTTTAAAATAGATTCGAAACACGTTTCAATATTACAAATCCTTTCCTTATTTACTCTCCTTATTTACAGTTCTTAGGGGAATTCAGTGTGCTGTGTATTTGGTCTCATATTGTATGTTTGTGATAAATTTGATATTTGTATTGAATTTTTGTCATTTACAAAAATAAAATACATTAAGGCTGTTCACGATTTAATGCAAAAGTGCTAGCAAAATTATGCAATTGCATATACGAGGATTGCCTTTAAAGTCTTGCGCCTAGCAATGAAAAACAGTGGTTCTATTGCTTCTATTGCTTTTCAAAGTATTATCCACGATAACACTGTTCAACACGAACAAAAAATAACGAGGTTTTGACAACGGATTCTGATAGAAGGGACAAAAAAAAAAGATACAGTAGTTTCGACTATGTCGTAACACAAGACGTAGAATTATTCAATTCGCTTTTGATGACATTTTTTTAAAAAAATATTTATTCCATACACCTGAGCATATGACCTTTAAAAGAGTGCCGGAGAGGGTTAATATGTATCACCGACCCCCATTACTTTTGCAAAAGGAACATTTTTGCCTCTGAAACCCGACCACTCCTTAAGGGGGCTCCCATACAAATTTTATGTTTTTGTTTATTTATTCCATACAACTGAGCATATGACCTTTAAGAGAGTGCCGAAAAGGGTTAATATATATCACCGACCCCCATTACTTTTACAAAAGAAACATTTTTGCCTTTGACACCTATTCCTTCCGACCACTCCTTAGGGGGGCTCCCATACAAATTTTATGGTTTTGTCTATAAAACTGGAAACTGTCGATAAATAGGTAGCAAACTTAAACAAGCCAACAAAATTTGTTCAATGCTACCAAGTTAAACAACCCATATGGAGAGTCGAAATTTCAAAATTTCACTGTCGATAATATGCCCGGATATTTAACTGGCTGCGGAATTTTGACATTTCAATAACAGATTCTGTTAAAAAAGCATGCCCTCAAAATTACTCAGTATTACTGGGCTACGCGATTCTGTTAAAAACAACATGACCCCAAAAGTATGCTTTTTTTAATTATAAGATTTATGTCTTCACGCTAGATGGCGCTGCCTTCACCGTTAAAAAAAACCGGAAACCGTCGATAAATAGGTAGCAAACTTAACCCTAGAACTGCATCGCTATTTTTTTTTACCTACTCCTGTATCGCGGGGTGAAAAAACACCCCAACTTTCAAGGGCCCGTATCTCGTACACAGTGTGACTTTGGTGGTTCCATGGGGGCTCATTTTTTTCGTCTTTTGACCTAGAATCACGTGAACTAAATTGTTTGGCCAAAAGTTTGGAGGGTCCGAGAATATTGACCAAGAAGGGCAAAAAACGTGAAAAACTAGGAAAAATTTTATTTTTCGTTAAAACTACGATATCTCAGTGAGTTTTTGACTAAATCTAGTAATTCCAACGGGGTTCTAAAGGGGAGATACTATGTTTAAGGGGTATTATAGTGGGTTTGGCCAATTTTCCAAAAATGCTATTTATTTTGAGAAATCAAAGTGCGCAAATAGCAAGAATTTGAAAAAACGATTTTTGCCGCACAGATCGTTACAATGAATAAGAATTTCGTTCAAATTGGAAAAAAACATATTTATTTGAAACTATAAAGTACTACGCCTCAAAAACACTTCATTAAAAAAATTTCATCATTCAAAGTTAACTTGTATCACTGAAAACTTTAATTTCGTACTGCGTCTAATCTAATGAACGAGTAAGAATTGTAATATTTTTATATCTGTTTAAATACTTGTTAGCAGGTGCCGTTTACTTGTCCAAAAAGTTTAAACAACACGAAAATAAAAAAACTTTAAGATGACGAAAAATATACACAAACTGTATCGTGGGGTGAAAAAGCACCCCAGACGCACTTCTTATGTTCATTGCTTGAGCAAGCACGGGGTACGGATTCCGCGAGCATGCTCCCTCTACTCTCAGACGTTGAAACAGAATTATGGTTACGGTCCCGGGCCGTAAACGAAAGGCGTTTGTATCTGGCGCGAGATTTAAGCCAGTCTGGGGTGCTTTTTCACCCCACGATACAGTTCTAGGGTTAAGCAAACAAAAACATCAAATGTTGACTTTATATTTCATGTAATTGTGTAAAATTTATTTAAGCTAGAGAGTTCAAACATGAATTTTTCTCCCAGTGAGGATCACCAGTGAGCAGACCAACAAGTGCTAACATCAATATTGTACGATCAGTACATTAGGCACACCAAAGGCTCAAATTGTGATATAAATACCGAAACCTGATCACTATCAACCACCCTACTTACCTCCGAGAATGACGTATTCTACGTCAAAAAAAAAAATACACGTCTATCGGCGATTTGAAAGTTTACGTATGAGTCTTATTTTAGGGAAAATTTGAGTTCCCCCCTTTTTGAATATTTTTATAGTGAATCGGCACGTTATCCTTACATTTTGGAGGAGGGGATTAATTTTAATTATTGTTTTGATTTTGCTTTTCATAGTTTTTTGTTTGAACCTAATGGATCTTATCAGCCAAAGTGCAGCTGGTAAGGTTCGTTGCTACACTAAGGGAAATAACGCAAATTAACATTATCCACGCCTGAGTATATATTTCATTTAAATATTTACGTGGATAAATCAAATATTTTCCTTACAACTCGTTTTTTTCCCGTATTTAAAATTTATTTATGCCACACACTGACACACATATTCCATACATCTGCCAAGCAGCAGCAGCATCGCACTCTGTTCCTGTGCGATGCTGCTGCAGTTTCTTCGCACCAGCAGTTGCAGGTCTTATAGTTCTTATTTAGTTAATGTTTCAAGAGTAATATATCATGGATATTTGGCATATATGATTTGTGAGTGCGGTGGTGAGTGCGATGCATGATGAATTCATGTAAGGTGGATTGACAACTCGGTATTTTCTCAAGAATGTCACTCCACTCTACATGATTTCATCATGCATCGCACTCACCACCGGACTCACAAATCATATTTTCACAAAAAGAAAATAAAATATACCACTAAATGGCGTTTGATATGGACGCAGCTCGTGGGAAATATTCAAATAAATTGTTTTTCAATTTCAATATTTTTATATAAATTTTCCTTAAATGCGATAGTTTTATTTTCAAAAAGTTAATATTTGAAAGATATTTAAATATATTCGTGCATAATTTTAATATATTTTTTTATTAATTCTGTTTAAATATTTTGATATTTTATTTAAGTAAAAAAGTATTTAAATATATTTTAAATATTGACGTAGTCGATTTAAGTAAATGCGTTATTGGTGCAAAAATTATTTTTTTTTTGGATAAATTAAAAAAGTTTTTGGATAAATTTAACATTTTTTCCCTTAGTGTATTGCTAAGTATGATGTGCCAAATGAGTAAAACAATTTTTTGATAGAAAGTAACCCCCTAAAACCAAGTTTTGTGCGATATTTTAGCATCAATTTTGAATAAGTACGAAATTAACTCCTTAACACATTTTAAGTTTTGACTTATTTCTGGCATTTAAGTTGAATTTTGAGCTTTGGTGTATTCAGAGGCTTAAAAAAGAATTTTATGAAGTTTTTTTTTGTGGAACATTTTAACCTGTTATATTCTTGCTTTATGGATCTTTTTTGCCTTTTATCACAAAAAATTGAGAAGTTAGGAGGTTAAAATGTTTCACAAAAATATTCCTCGTAGTATTTTACATAAATCCTCAGAACACATTATATACCCGAAATGTAAGGATAACATGATTTTTTATGCCAATTTACTATAAGAATGTTCAAAGAAGGGAAAATTAAATTCTCATTAAAATAAGACTCATACGTAAACTTTCAAAACGCCGATACACCTGTATTGTTTTTTTGTCCCCTCTACCAGAATCCATTGTCGGAACATTGTTATTTTGGAAAAAAAATTGATTTTGTTGTTCAGTGTAATCAAGAAACTTTTGGTACCTCTCTGAAGTTGGTACTTTCACCAAAACCAGATTTTTGAAGGTCTCAACGGTCTGTTCGGGAGTAGAAAAACGCTCGCCAAGTATTTATTTCTTTGTGTGAGGAAACAAGAAGAAGTCATTGGGTACCAAGTCGGGATTGTAAGACGGATGACTCATCAATTCTACATTTTAAATGGTCAAAAACGTTTTTGTTTCCGCTGATGTCTGGAAACTCGCATTGTCATAATGGGGGATGATCTTCCTTCGGTGGCTGGTTTCCGGCTAACAAATGATTGTGTACCATTCAACACTAGCAGTTCACCGTTGCTCAAGTGATACAGTTGTGACATGGCCGGTTTAAAAAAAAACTAGTAAGAAATGATCTTCGACTGGGCCGAAGTTAAAATACCTCCACGTACGAACCGAAGTATATTCAAAGTCTTAAGCCGTCAATAAAATGTTTATTTGTATAAAACATTTTTGTTATA